>CATIWR010116088.1:0-18279 GCA_949677035.1 Omphalea diandra
GCTTAGTGGGTCAAAAGGAATTGAGTTGAAAGAGTTAAAAGGGGAGGCCGAGCTCACAAGGCCTAATTTGGGCCTGTCTATCTCCAAGGGTCTTACAAACTAGTGTGGTATGTGCAAACTATATGCTCTGTACAAACCAACATGAGTTGTATAGACCAGGTCCATTATATATAACTTATTGAAAGCGACCCACCTCATTTGCATCGCTCATCCTCTCTCTCTTTTCCCTTTCTTCTCTCAAAGTTTTGGATTTAGCTTTAAGTCTCCCCTTTGCTTTTCATGAGTTTACCATGGTTAAATACCGCGACAAGATGTTTGATATCCAGGAGGAATTTCCATATGAGGACATCACGATGTTCGATGCCTTAAAAAAGGTGAGCCCACTGAAGGGCGCGACTGCGAAGATGATCCCACTCAACTTCTCCCCAACTAGTGAAACACCGACAATCTATAATCAATATTGTCACCTTGCAGGAGTTACCTTAGGAACAGTAAACAATATTCCCTTTTTATTTTATTCTATTTTATTTTCTGCCTATATTGTCATTGTAGATTTTAAGTGCTACTTTAAAATTTTTGTTTTTGCCTGCGAACATTAGGTTAGCTGACAAAATATTTATAAATAACTTCTAAGACACTCACCCTTTACTTTCAACAAAATTTTATTTTTTTGTTTATCAATTTAGTTGATTGCCTTGACTTATGAGCACTTGGGCTTTATTATGTGACCTATATAAAGAACGATTGAAATTAATTAATAAAATGACCTATGAAAAATTAGGGCGCATACCTAAGATAAATAAATAAGATTATAAATTATTTATTTATTTATTTGTCCCGCTGACTTGCCGATCTCGCGATGCTCTATTTGTGGATTTTTTTTTTTACATTCCTCTTTTTTCTTTTGTTGGGGATAACTGCCTTTTAAAAGTGAGTCAAGGCTGTGGGTCTTGCTAGGGAGTGGCTTTACACACTATACCAACTGGTCATGGTCCGTTTCAAGGGGATTAGAATGTGGACTTTCTTATGTATGCTACTGGAGGAGGCCTTAAAGAGAGATTCAATGATGACATATGTGCTTCTTGAGCGGTGGATGGATATGACCCATATCTTTCACCTACCCCTAATAAGAGAGCTAACGATCACATCTAGGTATTTTGCCTTCCTGATCGGACTGTGTTTCACAAGTGTTCCCTTGCTTGCAGACTCTGGCATGGATGAGCTAGTATTTCAAAGAGACTACTTATTGAGAGTCATCGAATGCATTCCTCAACTCAAGGGGAGCAGGATTGTGTCGAGGTTTAGTTTTTGAGCTGATGCACCCCAGGTCACCGATGATAGTTTTGATGTTGTGATCGACCAACATGCGTGTTGCTTTCCATTGTATGTTTTATCGTGGGTCTTTTTCTCAAACACCTCTCACATGTCTGAGCTTTACCTAGTGCTGGTGCTGGAGGATCTAGGCTTGCTTCAACACGTCAATTGAGGGTCTGCAGCATAGGCATACCTTTACTAATATCTTGATCAGTGTTCTTGAGGCAAACGGGTATATATGTAATGCTTGAATGGTCTTCATTGTGAATATCTCTTAATTCCTTTTCTTCCATTTATATTTTGGTCTTGTACTGTTGTTTTGGGATTTATGTGGCATTTATTGACAGGCGTAGTGCATTGACCTAGGCTTACTGCAGGGGATTGATCCTAAGGCCGAAGCGGAAGGTGGTTATCCCTGTTACTTGTGGTGGACTAGTGTGGCGTACCAGGAGCCATGTGTTATTGACAAGTGTGCCTGCCTGAACATGATCACTCTTGACCATGTACTTTCTCCTGTACTAATAAAGTTGTGTAAGTCATAATAATTTATTCATTGTTAACTGGTTTGATAATTTATCCCACAGTGCCCACTTATGAACCTATTTTGGGTGAAGGATCTAAAGGGTGCAGAGCTTACCACGACATTGCGCTTTCGCCAGGAGAGTAGTTGGCCTCTAACAGGACGCCCTATAAGTCTTAGATGATAAGAGCGCTTATCGGAGGTTGTTATTCAGGCATTTCCTAGGCATGCAACTAATGTGAGGATCATTCTTCAGCATGAAGGTCAGGGTACCACTTCACAGGCAACTCAGAGACCTACCATTTTTGCTCCCACATGTGGCAATACTATTGCCCGGGGCTGTAAAAGGCCCGTAAATCGACTTTAAGGAGTGTGGAGCCTGTGGTAGTAAGTAATTTGGCCTCTATGCCTAACAACTTGGTGGAGTATTACATGACTTCACTGACAGGCTCTATAATGTCATTACAGCTACTCAATTCATTTATCTGTTCGAGCTGGTCGAGACTACCTCAGTTATGATATGAGCTTTTGTTGCTAAGGATGCTTCTTTTTCCCTTTTACATATTTTTCATGTCCAGGCCGAGGCTATGGTCTATCTGATTGCTACTTTAAAGAGGGTCGTGATGCAACATACGCACCATATTCATGTTAGAAAGATAAATACACACAATAAAAGCAAAAGCAATACATGTATGCATGTTCATGGTTTGTGTCATATGTTCCACTCATCCTAACCTTTGTGTTTCTTATAAGAGATGATCTAATGCTTGAACCATGAGATCAAAGATAAGGACCAATGCCTACCAGAGGCTAAGACAAAGATTGAGACCCTAGCTCAAGCAGTTACAGAGCATGAATATGTGGTAATTGATGGCAAGGTCAAGGATTCTGATAAAACTTTTTATAGGGGCAAAATAGTTGAGCCTTGGAGAACCCTCATCCACTTTAGCTTTTCGAACATTTTTCCTTCTGTTTTCTATTTCAGAATAGTACATTTGACTAATGTTTTGCACAATTGTACAGTTTTATTAGGCGATCTGAAAGCCCTTAATTTTGGATGCATGCTTAGGTTTTAAGACTTTCTAGGGTGTTTTGAGATGGCATTGCCTCTGTTTTTTAGACTCAGAGACTATTGACTCTTCAATAAAAATGATTCTTGCTTTTGACTCTGTATTTTATGCATTTGTTAAACCGTTGATCATTACTTATGTAGACATGTGCTTTCGAGAACAAGTACAAATGATGTTCATGCCCAAGGTACAAAATGAGAGGCTGCCAATAATTTTTCAAGAATTAGAGGGTTGTGCAGGGTATTATGAGGTCTATAAAGATTCGCTTGATGGTTGTATAGGACTAATCAGGGGCTATACAAACATGTTAGACTGCTTATAGCTGTCAAATATTAACCACCCTTGTCTTATTCTATAAATTCCTCATTCCACACCATTTCCAACCTCTTGAATATGTCAAAAGTATTCCTAAGATCTCTCCCACCCTAGATCTAACCTAAACTACCATGGGCTGGTCTAACTTCTTTTCGTTATCTTTCTTATGTCTATCTTGACACACATTTCTTATGGTTAGCATACGATTTATGGGATTCCACTACCCATACCTTCCATTTTGGAGATGTAGAGATCTGCCCCCTATTAAAGGAGTTTGGTGTCATTCTCAACCATTAGGTCACCACTGCAGACCAGATTGCAATAACTCAGTTGTATTGTTCACATGGTTGGAAGATGGTGGAGCTATTTGACATGTGATACAAGGACGTACCCCGTTATATGTTAGATGATGACAAAATTCTCAAGACTCATTTTATCATTCTATTCCTCTATGGGGGCCATGCTCGAGTGGTTCAAGCCCGTATCATGGCAGTCATTCTAATGGGCGAGTACTTGTCATGGAGGGAGGACGAGGAGATTAATATATAAATTTTACTACTCTTAGAAGGAGCCAAGTCAGGGAGGACCCCCATACATATGATATTGGGCGAAACCATTATTGGTCTGCACAGAGTGGCCTTTGGCGTAAGCAATTCCTTTATAAGGAACACGTTGTTGCTTCAAGTAAGAATTCATCTTGCAGTTTTCTGCTTCTTCTTTTTTCTTTTTACTTAAATTTTTCATTATCTTTTTTCTTTTTTTTATTACCCTAATTTTTGCCTGGACCAACTTTGCGAGTTTTTAATCCAATGGGTTACTCATTTTTGCTAAGGCTACCCTTTCTTATTTTTGTTTTTCTTTTTTTTCTTCTTTTTTTATTTTCAGATATAGCTGTAAGAAAGGTTTGGACTATTGGCTGCCCAACTATGGACACGAGGCTTTACTACCCATAACATCATTCGAACCATCGCTTGACGAGGCTAGCTGCTACTAGGGCCCAGTGGATGTCTCATGTTGTCGTCGCCAACATCCGTTAGAGTTGCCCATGGTGGAATTTGTCGCTTGTTACCCTAAGGACATATGGGGATTTTGTCATTCTTTCTGCCTTATCTTTAGGCATATTCTATAACTCGGCTTGTGTATGTCTTCAATTATTGCTCTTAAGTTTGAGGTATAGTTCCTCCCTTCCTTTGTAAAGGGTCCCTTATCCTAGTGCATCCTAGATAGGTTTAAGGCTATATGGACCATTCACCACATCTATGACTTCTATATCAGTCAAGACCCTCAGCCTGATGATGACGCAGACTGCATGGCGTGATTGCATGACTTTTAAAGCTAAAAACATCACATTAGTGAATAGTAGATATTGGTCTTTCATAGAAAAGATAATTTTATATTTGCATCTAGTTCAAGAATATGTATGACTAATTTACTTTAACTATACGAATGTAATTCCATCTAATATTATGTTTTGCATCTTGCTTATTACATATTAATTAAGTGCTTGACTTTTGCTTTTAATATTGGTACATTAGATCATCCTATTATTTTGCTCAATGCCTTTATTTTATTGATCCTTCAATCATTCATCCTTGTCTTTTTCGTCATTGTCTGGCTATCCCATCAATGGTCCCTTAGTGGTCGGTTGCCCTCTCTCAGCTTTTACTTGTATTTATTTTTATTTTCATGCTCTAACTTTTGTCTAAGCTGCCATTTTCAGGTTTTCAACTTAGCGAGCTTATATATATTTTCTCTTTTTTTCTTCTTTTTCTAATTTATGCCTTAATTTTGCCTAAGCCGTCCTTTCGAGTTTTCGACTTAGCAGACTATTTTACTTTTCTCATGCCTCACAAAATACTTATTTAACCTATTGAGGTTCACTGGCATGGTGAAGTCATTCCCATCTACATCTATTAATTTCATTGCACCACTTAAGTATATCTATTTGACCACATAGGGCCTTCCCAATTCAATATGAACTTTTCTTTAGGATTCAGAGTCTGTGATTGGACTGCCTTCAACACCAGATCACCAACCTTTATTATGCTTTTCTTGATCTTTTTATTGAATGTGTGGGCCATCTTAGCTTGATATAATTAGATATGTTATAGAGCCTTCAATCTTTTCTCATTTAGAAAGGCCAGTTGTTCGAATCTACTTCTCGTCCATTTATATTAGGAATGCCAAATTCCACCAGAACTCATAAGGACTTCACTTCTATCTCAATTAGGAGCATTGCCTCCCTCCTATATACTAGGGAGTATGATGTCAGCCTAGTTGATATTCTTATCGTAGTACGATAACCCATATGGCAAATGGTAACTTCTCAGACCAGTCTTTATATGTTTCAACCATCTTGGCAATGATGGTGTTGACGTTCTTATTTGCCACTTCCATTGTTCTATTAACCTATGGCCTATAAGATAACGACTTATGGTAAGCCACTTTGTATTTTTCTAACATGACCTTGACTTCTGTTTGGAAATGGACACCATTATCATAACAACATTGTGTGACATGCCGTAGCGATAAATAAGGTTTTTCTCAATAAATTGTGCCATCTGTTTTGCCCCCAACTTACTAAAGACTTCAACATGGTAAGCCACTTTGAAAAGTAGTCCACTACTACTACAATAAATTTATTGCCCTTTGCAGAAGCTAGTCTGATTTTTTTTTATCACATCAATGCCTTATGCTATAAACGACCAGGGTAAGGTCAGATTCTATAACTTAGTCGGTGGCAAATGACTGAGGTTATCATAAGCCTGACATTTGTGATAGTTTCAAACCTTTTGAATACAGTCATGTTCCATAGTAGTCCAATAATACCCTGATCTAAAAATCTTCTTCACCGACATTTTCCCATTCATATAGGGATCGTAAACTTCTACATGTACCTCTTCCATGACTCTATTGGCCTCATTCTCTACTGCACAATTCAAATGCACTTTGTTGGGTATTCTTTTATACATTACACCACTGTAGACTATAAATTATAAGGACAATCTTTGAATCGCCTCCTTATCCTTCTTCTTGGTCTCTTTGGGGTATTATCGCTCTCCAAGTAATTTTGTATATCAAAATACCAAGGACAATTCTCTACTAATATTTGCATCACCCCCTTATTTATATAACACAATGCCCTGGATTGAAACGTGATCAATGGCTTCATAGGCATCACCTTCGGCCCATCCCAAACAGAGCCTATAGTGAATAAGGCATTAACCATTGCATTTTCTTCTATTAGCAGATGGTGAAATGTGATCCTCTGAAAATTTTACACTAATCCCTTCACATGCTTTAAATATGAACCCAAACATTTTTCTTTCAATTTTCATTCATTCGTTGCCTATGAAATGGCTAGTATCGAATCTTCGAACAACTCTACCATTTTGACCCTTATTCATTTCAAGAGTTCTAGTCCAAAAGCACAGGCTTCACACTCGACCATGTTGTTGGTCAGCTTGTAGTATAGCTTTTTAGCCACATGGAAGAATTCTCCTTCGGGCAAAATTAAAATTACCCCCACACTTATTCCTTTCTTGTTTATAGCTTCGTTGAAGTATACTCTCCATCCTTGAGGCTCAATCGCTCCTAACCCTTCATGTGGGTATTGTAAAAGTTTAAATTCTCGTTCCTCAATAGGCTATTATGCCAAATATTCTGAAATTGCCCATCATTTCACCACTTTCCTTGCTAGATACTTAATATTGAATTCAGTTAAGAAGATTAACTACTTCACCAACTTTCTTATCAGGGAAGGAGCTTTGTGTAAGTACTTAACCAGATCAAGTTTTGAAATCACTTTCATGGATTACCATTGAAAATAATGTCTTAATTTCTTTGTTGCCCAAAATAGGGCTAAACATGTCTTCTCCACATAGTTATACTTCTCTTCATAAGACTAACTTCTTACAGAAGTAATACACTACATGTTCATTCCCTGTTTCATCTTTCTAAGCTAACACTGCACCTAAAGAGCTGTCTTCTATTGTTAAACAAGGTGAGTGGTTTTTTAGGTTTTAGTAGCTTCAATATTAGTAGGTTAGTAAGATACTCCTTTATCTTCTTGAAGGATTTTTGGGATTGTTCATTCCACTTCACTGGCTAATCCTTCCTTTACAGCTTAATTATCGGTTCACAAATAGGAGTTAGCCTTGCTATGAATCGACTAATATACTGTAAGTGACCTAAGAAACCCCAGACCTCTCTCTGTCTTAGGTACAGACATTTCTTGAATAACCTTTACCTTATTTGGATCCACCATAATGCCTCTTTCACTAACCATATATCCTGATAGCTTATTAGAGGTGGCCCTATATACATACTTTTTTGGATTCAATCTTAAATTGTACTATTCGAATCTCTTCAGAAACTTTACCAAAGCTTCAAAGTACCTTTCCCTTGTTTTTTACTTCATTATAATGTCATCTATGGACACCTCTACCTTTTTATGTATTAAGTCATGCAACAGGGTGATTTTCATTTGCTGGTATGTTGCCTTCACATTCTTCAACACAAACAACATCATCTTATAACAATACATTCCTCATTCTATTATAAAAGTTGTTTTTACCTTATCCATGACAACTATGAGAATATGGTTATACCTGAAGAACCCACCCATAAAGGAATACATGGCACAAGTTGCATCACTAGCAACTAGTACGTCAATGTGCGGCAAAGAAAAGTCACCCTTTAGGCATGTATTGTTAAAATCCTTATAGTCAACACATATCCTCACTCTGGCATCTTTCTTCAGTACCAGTACTTGTTCGCTAACCACTTGAAGTTATCTACTATCTCTAAGAATTTGACATTCAATTGCTTCACTACTTCTTCCTTAACCAATTGAGCTCACTCAGGCTCATCCTTCGAAGTTTTTATTTTACCACTTTCATATGTGGGTAGGTCAGAATTTTATGTTTTATAATTTGCCTATCAATCCATGGCATATCTTCGTATGCCCAAGAAAAATCCTCTGATATTTCCTAAGCAATTGTTCAAACTTCCTTCACTCCTCTAATGTGGCATCACTGGCAATGAGTAAGATTTTAGGTTTTCTTGTATGCCAAGATTAAATGCAGTGTTATGCATAAAATTAATATTAAATATGCCTATGAAATGTTAAATGCAGTGTTATGCATAAAATTAATATTAAATATGCCTATGAAATGATGTATGTTATGCATACTACCATTAGGAAACACATCACACAAGTAAGCAAACTCACTATTCATTGCCTTGAACTTATAAAGGAATACATCATCATCCTCAAAGAGGCTAGAAATAAGAACATCAATAGTGACAGAAAAGTTGGCTTTAGTTGGTTGATTGACAAGAGTTTCATCTACCTAAGCCTTTTCTTCTTCTTTGCCCTTTACCTCATCAATCGTAGCCCCAAGATTGATATTTTACATGGAATCCACTTCTTTCCCATTCTCTGTACCAGCAACAGTCTTGACAACTCTCTCAAAATTTTGTTTCATCTGATCATCCCTTAGCTTAATTTTCAAAAAATTTGCCCAAAGTGTTATACCATCTGCCATTGTAGGCTCAATCTTAGCCACATGCCCCTACATCTCCTTGCTATTTACCTTCTCAATAGAGCTCATTATCATGCTCTCGATATCCTTTAATATAATGTCTATATAGATGACCTCCCTTCTTTACATGATATCCGTTAGTAACCTAGAAATTTTGTTCCAATATGTATTGCTCTTTATATTCATTAGTGATCTTCTTTTTGTCATTCCATAGTCATGTAAATTGAGGACTGTACAGAACTATAGATTGACTTGATTCCTGATCATCTTCTATTCTTGCATCTTTTATTCTTAGAATTTGTTTACTTTTCATTTTTCTCTTCTTTTTCTTGTCTTCCTCTTATGATGTGTTCCTAAAATTCTAATATCGCAGTTCACCAACATCCATCTAAAAGAAGGCCTTCTCGAGCTCATTTATATCATCACCTAATGACTTCAAATTTCCAGTGGTCCCTTGCTCAACTTCTCTAACGAATTCTCCTTCTTCCACAAAGAAATCTAATAATGGTTCGCATAAGTCCATTACTTCTTGCTCCAACTCTTTATCAGGATAATGCAGTCCTTTCCTTGTAGTCTGAGGGGGGATCTCTAGAAACTCTGATATGTCGGTAGAATTCTTCCCTAACCCTTATCTTGGCATAAAGTTTCTATTCTTCGTAATCCCTATCACTTTAGGATCAATCAATTTATTAGTGAACTTAAAATCCTCAAAAATGCATAATAACCATGCTTAAAGTTGATACAATTTCCCAAATATTGGACTAAGTTGTTCAAACCTAAGTCAAGACTCTTTTTTTATCTTGACAATATAGATTGAAAGGTTCTTATGTCAATTTTAAGTGTTATTCTTATAGATATTAAGATAGAATCTCATTGGAAGTTAAATATGAGTGAGTAGAAGCAAAAAACTCAAAGTATGAAAATTTGCCTTCAAAATTAGTAACCGCAAATTTCAATAGCGATCGTGAATTTTGAAAAGTGTTGTTGAGATTCAAAAGTCGTGACCACAAATTTTGGTAGCAACTGAATTGGTGAAATAATATCTCCATGTTAGATAGATGATTTCACAGTGTCTGTCGTGTTCAAAGAAAGAAAATAGCGATCGTGAATTTTGAGATTCGTTAGAAAGATCCAATGGCTTGTTTTTTAAAATATCAATGGTTTTATGCTATGTGGACTAGCCATTAGATACAGTACAAAAATAGCGACCGTGAATTTCAGTCTTGACCACGAATTTCATCTGATGAACATTTAATGCAAGATATGCCTAGCATGAATTAGAGATTTAGACATAATTTATTTGTAACATCTCTTTGGTGGTTATTGCTATAAATACACCACCAAATGGACTTAAATGCAAAAGTATAACCATTGATTGTGCGAAAACTCTTGCAAAGTTAATTCTCAACTTTAACTATTTATTTCTTTGTACATAGTTTGGTGTGAGCTTTAAACACCTTAGGTTTGGGTTTGAGAGTGAGTCCTTATACAGAAAACTCTTATTTAGGTTTGAGAGTGAGCCTTAGAAAACTCTTGTATAGGTTTATGTGCTAGCCTTAAGAAAACACTTGTAATGTCTGAGTGTGAGCCTTAGGAAAACACCTATAAGGTTTGGTGTGAGCCTAAACACTAAGCTGAGTGTGACCCTGTAAAACACTAGTGATTTAGTGAAATACCCAATTGGTATATTAGGGAGTGAATGTAGGGTTGGTTAATGCTCAAACCACTATAAAACTCTTGTGTTCATTCTTCTCTTACTCTTTCTCTAATTTTTCATTTTTATGAGCTTCCTCTAAAATCAAAAGTTCAAATTTGCCACCAATTTAACCCCTCCCCCCACCCCCTTTTGATGCACTAAGGCCAATACCAAACCTCTACACAAATTGTCACGATCTCCCCTTTGTAAGAAATCTTAATTTTTTAACGGACAGTATAAGGCACGCCACCTAATGGGTGATACTATGGTGTTCCTAGCAAAAGTGAAAAAGTGATTGGAATGTTAAATTCAACTATTGTCTCCATTATGCTTATTTCTACCAAGGTCTTGTACATACCCATAACTGGCCTTCTACTATTGTCAAAAGTCTAAATGACATTATCATAAGCCTCTAAATCTTTCTCAAACAATCCAAACTTGTGCAACAACTTCAATGGACACATGTTAATCTCAGACTCATCATCAACCATCACACATGGCATATACTAAACTTTTGCCTTAGCTCCAATGAATAGGGTCAGATTGTGATTCCTTCCTTTTGGTGGCAAATCCTATTCTGAGAAAGAGATTTTACCCTTATGAGTCACCAATGCAAGGACATCCTTTGGAGTGGCTTCATTAGAAATTATCAGGCTATACAGAGCCTCAACCATGGCCTTCTTATGTTTTTTAGAGGTAATAAGCAATTCCCATATATTGATATGGCCTGGCATCTTCTTCAACTGATTCACGATAAGATTGTCATCTTATTTCTCCTTCACAATGTGTTCATCTGTCTTCTCCTCCACTCTTGGTCTTTTGGGAGCTTCTCTATCAGGATATTATTTTCCATTGTGGGTCATAAGGCTTACATGTTTTGTCTCTTTCTCTTCATCACTCTCCTCCCATAGTTGGATCATTTTCTTCCTTTGCACCTCTACTGCTTTCTCATATGAGCTTTCCCAAGGGTTAATAGTGTAGACAACCACAACATCCTTAGAGACCTCCTCGATAGTAGTAATGACAACTTTCTTGAGAATGCCAAAATCGATCATAAATGTCCCCTAATTTGAGGGAGGAACATTATGATAGTTTAGGAGAAGATTTTCATAGATGTTGGGCCTTCCCAAATTCGATGAAACAATTATCTTATTGCCGATGAGATCCTGAATCTTATGTCTCAGTTTGTAGTAGTCATCAGTGTTGTGACCTAGTCCTTGATGAAAAACGCAATAGGCATTAGTGTCATACCCCTTAGGCAGTGGATTAGGAGGTGGTCTCGATACTAAAAGCTTTAGCACTCCCTTCTTTTGCAACATCTCAAATGCCTTGGATAGAGGCATTCCCAAATTAGTGAACTATCTTAACGTCCTTACTGTGTCGACATCGACTATCTTCTTCCCTTCAATTTGAGGCTGAGACAGAGTGCTTCTCCTTCTCCTATACTATTTTCTCAACTCAAATTCCAACTCCTCAGTTTATAAACCTACTTCTTGAAGGTCTTCAAAGTTCTCGAGCAATAGTAATGCCCCCATAATAATCATCCGAACTTGTTCTCTCTCTATAGGCCTCATGGTCACCTTCGAAGTCATTTTTTTCCATCTCCTTATGTAGTCATTGAAGTCTTTATCAGTTTTCTACTTCAAAGACTCTAAGTCTTCCAATATGACCTTTAAATATGAATTATGAGCATATTACCTTTCAAAATCTTATGTCAGTTCCTTCTAGTCTTCCCTAACGGTCTTTGTCTGGTTAAAGTACCATGTCTTAGCAAACACCACCAAATAATAATTCAAAAAGCTCTAACATGGTATTTATCAGGACCCGGATGCCTTTATGACTAGCACATATGAGCATACATGATTTTTAGCATTCTGAATCCTCATGAATTTAGGAATCTCAGGCATACATAAATTAGCTTGTTGTTTTTCATGCTTATAGGCTAGCAATTTCTTAATATTTGTTCCTTTCTCCAAACCTTTAACACCCAAAGCCTTCTGTATTTTTTTCCAACTATTTGGTGAAGTCATTAAACCAAGTGTTCTCTTTCTCAGTCTCCATAGGTTTGTCCGAAATAATAATTGTACTCTCCATTTCCTTGACATACTTGCTCTCATGATACTCTTTCATCCCAAATAGATCATCATCAATCACCACAAGTTGGGGCACCTTTATTGGTACTTTTCCTTTGTTAGTTCTATTAGCAGAGGTCTCCCCCATTTTTTAGAATCTCATTGACACGTTTGTTCACCTCCTCGACAATCCTTTCATTTATCTTATAGTTGATATTGGTTGTCATTTTTTTAAGACTTCGGATGGTATGGTTGTTTCCATGATAGAGTCACCTTTTAGCTCAAGTTCGACATCCTACTCTTCCCGGCAAGTCAATTGCCTCTTCTCTTCCACTAGGGTTTAGATGTAGCTAAGGGTTATCAGTATGATGCATGAGTAAGAAATCGATGCATGTATGTATATTGTGCATAATTTATTTGTGCCCAAGATCTTTCCAACCTTATTCCTCACACACATGGGGTCCAGTGGCTCTTTCCTAGGTGGGGTCTTATTCTTATACCATCATGTGGCAAAAAATGCATGGGGCCACCTAGGATCGAGAAGATTTAGAGTCTCAAAAGAACATATACATATTGTTTGAAAGAATATGTACATAAAAAGAATGATATCCCTATAAGAGGAGAGAGATGTATGTAAAAAGTATTTACATAGAAAGCGAAATAGACAAATATTTACATGTAGGGATAATTACATCAAAAGGGCTAGGGTAACATTTATGCTTACATTAGGGATACCTAACCATGTTCTTTAAGAACTTTTAGTATTCTTTAATAAAAATGCAAATAAGTGGGGTCTCCTATTCTAAGGTCCTATTAACCCCTATATGGGCCTAATGGTTGAGAGGGTTGTTATAGTTGATGGCTCTCTTAAGCTTGGAGGGTGATTGTCATAATCCCTCATTCAATATACCCGAAGGTATTAAGCTTACAAGTGATGAATCCTCCTCACAATCTTTTAAGCCCAAATGAAGCTTAAGTCTCAAGTTTGGAGAACCATCGGTTTGTCTAAAGGTAACCTAAAGTTCATAGTGAAGGGTAAAGACTATATGAATGTAAGGGACTTAATCAATAACAAGTTTAAAACATTAAAATTGAACCATAGATTAAATGCAAAGTCAATTTTGAAATCCTTAGTGGAGTCGCCATTGTAAGCGCCTCAATTTTGAGGTTGCGCTCAAACAATAGAATTTTACTTGTGACTCCATTCTTTTATCGATCAACAAGGAATCGAGAGGACAAAGGTCTCCATATTGGTAATGACCCTAAGATATGGTACGTGATTAGACAAACAAGGGATCCTTTTAGGCCTTGCGCGATTTCAAAGCCCTTAGTTTAAAATTATGGTCATCGAGGGACCCAACGTGGGATAATATATTAGTACTATCCCTGAGGAATGTGGAGTCGCCACTCGACTTTGGTAAGGACAAAAATTTAAGGAAAAATCTGAACCCAATCTAAGTCAATTAGAAGACCCATTTCATCTTCACCCCATCAGAGATTGGATTTAAAAATTAGGTAAGACTTAGAAAAGAGGTTAGGCACCCTCAAATCATTTGGATATTAGGATCCAACCTTCGAACATCTTTGGTTACTTTTAATAGTTTAATCAAGTTATTGATTAGTCCAATTGGCACCTTTAAACATGCATCTAACCGCAACCCACTTAAACAAATCAAGTCATCAACTTCAAGGGGTAGGGGTCATGCATCATGGTAAAGGGTATCATGCACTTATCATTTATACAGAACATTCCAAAGAGGGGAATGGGATCATATGACATAACATATGGGTCATCATACACATCCATACATCCATTCACGCATAATCATCTCAAAGGGAGAGGGGGTCAAACATCATGGTATAGGGGTCATCATGCATATCCATACATCCATTCATCACAACCTTCCATAATCATATAGGATGATGGCCAAGACCAAATTCATGGTCTAATCCAATTAAGAACACCTATACTCAAAGAAGGAGACCAAGTTAGTGGATGAAAGTGACATAAAGCAAATCAAATGAACTCAAAACACAAAGAAGGAATATAACACATATTGTCATCTCTCTCATGTAAAGGTTCCTAAGTATACATCTAAGTCCATAATAAACATAATCCCACATCACAAATTAGTAAGCAAAGTAAAATCAAACTATATGAATCATAAACTTTAAAAGAGGTAAACATGCAATGTAAGCCACTTAGATGATGTTGAATGGCCTAAGGCAAAGACTCATTACAAAAGAGATCCTAGGGTTAATGGACCTTCCCTCATATTACTTATAAAAAAACTAGGCATCCATAGGTACTACTAACCATCAAGAAGGTTAGAATGCAAATCAAAGTGGGGAATTGTATGGCCAAAATACTATTCATATGCTTTAAGCATAAACACCAACACAAAAAGTGCTCTCAAGATCCTTGGAACCATAAGTCCTCACTTGGTCACTGCCCTCAAATGATTAAAATAGGATCAAAATCATCATTAAACCAAAATATAAGAATACAAACATTAGCATAAAATAAAACATGAAAACCATTTGAAATCCTATCAAAACTCCATTTTTGAAGTAAATAGGGATCCTTGGTCATCGGAGCCATAAAAGACCATGAAAAGATGCATGAGAAAGAAGGAATCTGAGAGAAAAAGAAAAAGTTTCTATAAAATTGGTTATAAGAAAATAGGGTTATACAACCCAGTACTAAGGTTGTGTAGCCTAATTGTTAGGTTATACAGACTCTCATTAATCTATACAGCCTTAGATTCTTGGGTTTTTGAAAATAGAAAGAAAAAAAAAGAAAGAGAAAGAAGAAAGGGACTTGAGGGATTCTGGATGCCTTCCTTGATGTTTTATTTACCCTCTAAGGCTCACGAGTGGTCTAATATTCTCCAAAATGCTTAAGAAATGCTCAAAAGTGTAAAGATTAAGCCTTGTTCTACCTTAGGAGTGATGAAGAAATGTTGCGGTTCCTAGATTTTTAGGCTAAGTATGGTGTGTGGAGAAAATTTGGCAGAACTTGTTAGGGTTGTCCAAGCCTCCTCCTATCTTCAAATGAGAGAGGTATTTATAGAAGATGGATGAGTGCACAGAGCCAGAAATGGTTTTCATCATAACTTGTCTTCATCTAATCACAAAGGAGATGGATCTTCTGAAATTAGGGTATGTATGCAGGCTATACAACCAATGACAGACCGTACATCTATCTGTCAGGGCTATACAACCCTAGAGTTTAAGAGAGGACTAATTCTAAAAGGTTCTAGGGGTTAATGTTTAAGGAAGGGTTGCACAACCCTAATTACTAAGCTGACATCCCTACATAATAGGCTGTATAACCCATTTAGTCAGGGTTATGGTTGTGTGGGCTTAGTGTTGGACTTTTGGGTTTAGGTTTGGCTTTGGACTTCTTTAAGATTTTCTAAGGCCTTTATCTCTTTCTCTGGCAATTCCCCCTGCATTCTGGAAATGTATTTATTGATTTTCATCATCAAACATTACATCTAGAGATCCATATTCTAATGCTTATAGTTTGCTTCCTACTTTGTGGAGCTTGAAAACAGCATTTGAAAAATAACTGTTTAAGCAAGTCTCAAAAAAGTAATGTAAATAATGTAAACATTAATAAGGATACAAGTCTTTAGCAACTCATCGAACAGGTATTAAAACTGATTCTAGTAGCTCACTAATAGGTGCTAAATGGGTAGAAGCCAAAGCAATAACAACCATCACTACTAAGAAGATTAAAAAAAAAAATTTTTGAAATAAGTTATTTACAAGTTTGACATCCACAATACATTCATCAAAATTAATGTCAAGTAAATTAATTATGATAGTTCAAACAGTTTTACTGTAATCTTTGCTTCACCTTGTGATTCACTTCGATGGCTCATCCTCAAACCAATGGACAAATATAAGTTACCAACCAAACCATTTACAATGGTCTTAAAAAGAGACTCGATGAAGTTGAAAGAGAATGAGCTAAATAATTATCACATGTCCTTTGAATATACCAAACAACCCCTAAATATGCCTATGGAGAATCAACATTCAGCCTCGCTTATGGCATGGAAGCTATGGTTCTTGTAGAAATTGGCATGACTAGCAAGGGTCCAGACACTCCTCCTCTAAGGCTTGTAGAGTCTCCAATTTTTTTCTTTCTTCTTCTCGTCCTTCTTTTTCATCATCCTGTATCTAAAACAACCTCTTTCTCTTTTTCTTCCCCTTCTCAGCTTGTTTGGCCCCCTTCATCCAAGCAACAAAGGGAGGAAAAGTGATGACGATAGCAAAAAGGAGGAGGAGTGGGAGTTGCAATAAGGTTTTTACTTGTATCATTTCCTAAATCGAGGACTCCTTCACTCCCTTGGTTACTATATATGGAGGCAAAGGGGGAAAATCTAGCTCTTAGCCATCATCTAGGTCAAGGTAGACATTCTTGAAGAATTCTAATTTACCTACATAGGAAAGTATTTAGTAATAATTAATATAACTTCAACAGAGCCAGAAAGATGGTTCGGTACCTTTTTTCTTTTTCTTAGAGATTTAAAAAGGATTCGACTTCTTCCACTTCCTTTGACCAATCCCAACACTTCAGTTTGCCTACTGAGTTATTAACAATGAGGGTTCAATTTTGCTTGAACCGTCGTATATGCTTCTTCGAAGAAGGACAAATAACAAAGCACTCTGAGACAACCTCAAAGAGAGCGTTTTATTCCTCCTCCCTAATGGGAGTATAAGGGGGGTAAGAGGCTTATCTAGGAATTATTATCTACATGGTTGAGGTCTGATTGGTGCTTGGCAAAGAAGAATTTATTTAGCCAATGCTTCACAGAAAAAGCCAGGCCAAAATAAAATTTTACCATTCGACTTTGCTATGAGTAATAAAAAGGCCTCTGTCGAATGATAAGTTAGACTATAGAGGTGAAGGATGTGAGGGGTAGTAAGAACTAATCCTTTCACCTGACATATCTCAATGAGATTGCATAAGATCTAGATAGCATTTGGATGAAGTTAGGTAACTGGGACAGAATATAAGGCTAGATAACCCATCAAGGTTGGGTGAAGGGAAAACATAAGTACAACATTTAATTATTCTTTGTAGACGACTATGTTCCCTACTTCAAATGGCCTCGGGACCCTTTATTCATGAGGGTAGGAGGTTATTTCACACTCCTTATAGATTTAGTAGGTATCCTTATAACGTTCTAAGTCTTATTCCCTAATCGTACTCTGAAAGTTTCTCAACTAAGCTACGACATGCCTAATAGAACCCATGACACTAGGAGAGTAGTAAAAGAAGAAAAATAAGTAGAATTCAAGGTGTAGAAGAAGTTAAATTACCTGAGACTTGAGAGGTACTTCTAGCATTGAAGAAGGAGAGGAAAACACATAAGGCAAAGGCAAAAAAAAATTTTCATAGCAGAAACTTCTTAAAAATAACAAAGGTAAAAATGAGGGATTTTACCCTCTTTATATACTAAAAAGGTAACATCAAGTGTCATTGCCCATAATAATTACAAGCATCCAACTGTCTACCTCAAAACTCGCAAACCAAGGCGACAATTATTGGTGCAATAATTTTATAAAAATGTGGAGATTCTCCAACTAGAGGTGATAAATTTTTAAGGCACTCAAAGAGGCGCATTTTTTGAAGTTAGAAGCAACTAGATCAACTTGTTCAATCAGAGGACAAAGACAGTGAACGAAGGTCACACTGATATTATTATCAAAAGTATAGTCATTGAAGGAG
>CATIWR010116139.1:0-69613 GCA_949677035.1 Omphalea diandra
GCGAATCCATATGCCAAAGTGGTTAACTTTCTTCCACAAGGATCGCGGTCGCTACCAGCAAGATGTCTCCGCGATTTTTGACTTCCAACAGTCTTCTGGGACACTTGTCAAGTTGTGGTTGTGAACTTGCTTCCCTCTTGAATTTCTTTGAAATTCGCGGTCGTGACTCAACCGAGACTTCCACTGCGAATTTATCTGTGTCAATCTGACTTCTTTCTTTTCAAAGGATTGCAACCGAGAATGGCTCTGCGATTTTGCCTGCTTGATTTTCAGCATGTTTTAGCATGAGTCGCGGTCTCGAATCCTAGATTACGGTCGGGATTTATATGTTACTTTGGAATTCATCAACTTCTTCAATTCTTCTTGAGAGATTGATTCAATTCTGTAAGAACAACACTTATTTGAAATATTAGTGATGATCAATCTACTTTGTCAAGATCAAAAGAGGTTCTAAACCTAGGATTGATTATCCTAGTTCAACAGGCTTAATTCATTTCTTTTGAAAAATGATTTTGAAAATGACAAGGTTGATACAACATTATTTGTTAAAAGGCATGACAAGGAACACTTTAATTGTTTACATTTATGTTAATTATATTATATTTGGTGCAACTAATGAAACTCTTTATGAGAATTTACTAAGCGTATAACTAGCGAATTTGAGATAAACATGATGAGTGAGCTCAAGTTCTTTCTTGGTCTTCAAATCAAACAAAGCAAAGAGGGCATCTTTATGGACCAAGACAAGTACATAGAGGAACTACTCAAAAGGTTTAGGATGGTTGGATGCAAGGTAGCTAAGACTCCAATAAGTGCATCAATTAAACTTGATAAAGATGAATTGGGTAAACCAATTGATGAAAAAAAATACAGAGGTATGATTAGATCTCTCCTCTATATTACTGCTTCTAGACCTGATATTATGTATAGTGTTTGCTTATATGCTAGATTTCATTCATATCCTAAAGAATCTAATTTTTGGATTAAGATAATTTTAAAATATTTGCATGGCACCATGCATTTAAGACTATGTATCTTAGAAATTCATCTTTAGTCTTCTTAGATATTTAGATGCAAATTACGCTGGTAGTTTGTTAGATAGGAAGAACACTTTCAAAACTTGCCAATTTATTGATGAATGTTGGTTTCTTAGTCTAGTAAGAAATAAGTCTTGGTTGCCTTATCTACTGTCAAAATAGAATATGTGGTGGAAGGTTGTTGTTGTACTTAAGTTCTTTAGATGAAGCAACAATTCAAAGAATATGGTAAAGATTTTGATCACATTTCCATCAAATGCGACAACACTAGTGCTATCAATATTTCTAAAAATGCCATCAAACATTCAAAGAACAAACACATTGACATAAGGTATCACTTTCTCAAAGTTCTTGTGCAAAATGAGAATGAAGTGTTAGAATTCATTTATGCTCATAACCAATTTATAGATATTTTTACTAAACCCCTTAATGAGAAAAAGATGAACTTCACTAAAAGGGAACTAGGGATGCTTAATGGAAGCTCTCTCGGGTGAAAACAAATCTCATTATATGCATTCATGATTGTTAGTTACTATTGTTGGCATATTTGATATGGTTGATATTTGATGTGTTGATGGATAAATCAACTCATCTTGCATTTAAGCTTCTTCATGTTCAATTTCATGAATTAATCATTAAAATATCAAATTGATCACTTTATGTTTGGGTGATTTGTTAAAAATTCAGTTTTAAGCATGTTTTAAAAAGTGTTCTATAAATCGCAATTGAGACTTTCCATTGCGATCGCTATTTACAAGATATTTTGGTTTTCAAATTTTTTTTTTTTGCAATTCATGTTTGCAATTTCAAATCACTATTGCAAAAAATAAAAATTTAAAATTTTCAACCATTGAGTTTGTACCTTTTTAAGGAATTTTTATCTATTACCCACATTTTTTGAATTCATGATTGCAACACATGGATAACGGCTACAACTTACAAGTATCTAGTGAACATTAACCATTAGCTTTTCAAACGATGCAAGAATTTATTTAATGCATTTCTAGTCATTTCCTAGCCATTTTAAACCTATTTTTTTTTACCTATTTAAATCCTCTTAACACCTTCTCATTCATTTTCTTTTTCACTTCCCTTATTTAAATTTCATTTTTCTCTCTTTCCTTAACCTCTACTCTACTCATTCCTTTCCTCTTCATCATTCAAATGGCACTAAGGAAGAGCACTAGAAATGAGAAAGGAGAGGGCATAGCCTAAACATTTTCATCCCTTCCAATGCAATCTCCTCAACTCCATCTTATGAGAAAAGTTATAAAAGAAGAGAATAGAAGATATATTGCTAAGAAGGAAAAGATCATATAAGCTAATAAAATACCATCAGAATTCCTTATCACCACACTTGGTCTAGAAGGAGATATCAAAGCCTTCCGTTCAAATCTTGGGTGGGTAGAGTTTATCTTCTGTGAAGAACCCATATATGAAGAAGTGGTAAGAGAGTTTATATTCCCCATGAAAGTGAGCAAGAAGGAAACGTCTAATGCAAATATGTATGGGTTGAACTTTAGATGCTTTGGCCAATAATATTTCATTACTTACCCCAAAATTTGTTTACTCTTTAATTTTCAAATTGGAAATTCTATTCATTTCAACCTCTCTTCCCAAGACCTTTTCTAATCCTAATTTTGGAGTGAAATCCCCATTAAGAAAATGCATGACCTAAAGAAGTTAATAGCAAAAAACATAAAAACCCTTCCTATTTAGCTGCTTCATAGGATCATTAACTTCTCCATCATAGTTAAGGGTGATGAAAATGAGAAGGTATCTCAAAAGACCTTTCTTTTCTTTATTACCTTCTAAAAAACAAACCTGTCCAATTTAGCCACTTTTTCATTAATTAATTGACCTACATGAGCCTTAAAACAAAATCCCAATTTCTACTTCCCTTTTATGTGACTACTATATACAGTTTTGTGTGTGCCTTGACCCCTGATATTGAAGCCACCATCACCCTCACATACCTTCCTAATAAAATTTTCTTGACCTCACCTTTCTTATAAATGCCAAAGTAATATGAGGCAACACATATGAATATTTGCTAGATGCATAAGAAGCAAAATAGTAAGAAGCCTCACAACCCACCAAGAGAAAAAGGCTTGTGATTGAGGAAAGTAAAGGTGTAACTCAAGAATAAGGGCCAAGAGAAACAAAGGTAAAGCCTATAGCTAATTTTTCCTCTTCTTCTACTAAATCTCCATATTCTTTTGCCAGAGTTTTCATAATGTTGAACAAAGTTCTTAAGAGACTTAACTTTTTTCACCTTCTTCATGGTGGTATAATTGAAATTCAAGAGAAACTAGACGCTCCTAATCCTTTCCGTCTTCAAGACTTCAAGTTTTTTTAGGATGAGCAAAAAGTAGGAACACCAAATCAAGCTGCTACCAATGAAGGATAAGAAAAAGAAGTTGGAGATAGTGAGGAAGATGAAGATGAAAATGATAATGATAATGACATTTCTTCAACTTTATGAATGATAAGTTAGTGCTATATAAATAACCTCTTGAGTTGTAAGAGCATAAGTCATCAAGTAATAAAGTGTATAATAGTATGGATATCATTCCCACGAGGATCGCAAAATAAGTACTAAGCTTTATGTTCATTGTATTATCTAGAAATCTAATTCCAAAGAAAGTTTAAACTAGAATTAATACTAAATAAACTATAAATAAAGTAATTGCAAATAAAATAATCAATAAAAGAAATTAAATGGGGGTTCAACTTTACTTATTAACTACTTATGGCTTTTAATCTTTCATTAAATTGATTCATTCATCTAATGTTACTATCAAATCACTTAGGTGATTAATTAATCTCTATTAAGTATCAATTAACATACAAGAACATGTTAATAGTTAAACATAATAGTTATTGTCAAACAAAGCAAGATCCAAGTGATAGCAATAAACTATTAAAGTCTCTCAACACATAATAGATTTAGGGAATCATCAAAGGTTCATTTAATGAAAAACATCTCTCGATAATTAGTTCATAAAACTCAATATGATTAAGACCCTTTTAATAAAAAATAACAAGCACACAATGATTGGTAACATAATAATGAATAAAACCAAAAGAACTTGAATTAAAAAATCATAAGAGTTAAACAAGATCCATCTATATTCCTAACTTAAAAATAATTAGATCATAATAGAAGAAAAAGAAGAAGAAATAATCAAACCAATGATATTGGAAGCCATGGACTTCAATTCTTGAAGCTCTTGAATGATTGCCCTCTTCGTCCTCCTTGCTCCTAAACCTTTACTTGATTGATTTCTTGGCTTTTTGGTTGGTTATTTGATGATTATTCCTGCCTTATTCCTTCATTATTAATGAGATTTTGCTCCTTAAATAATGCTATTGAGGTATTTACCAAGTTGGAAGCCTGAGAAATTGGAAAAAGAAGAAATTGGAAAAGATTTGAAAATCCCATTTTTTACTTTCTCTAGTGCATAACCATGGGCACAACCATGCTTTTTTGCCATTCTTCAGGCATGGCCATGTCTTCTGGCTATGTGATTGTCTTAATTTTTTATTTTTATGGTGCATGGCCATGCTTACTATCGTGTGTGGAAAGAGGATGGCTATGTCTAGAAGGAGCATAGTCGTGTCTAAAAGTAACACAATCATGCTTTAATTGCAACCCATTTTTGACAATAAAGATGACCAAATCAGCTTAAGCACAAAACATAAAAGTTGTAGCCTTGTTTGTGTCTTAGTCCATTGGCTTTTAAATCATCTTATTTGGAGGTTTATAGAGGGAGTATGCCTAATATATCGAGTAGTGCTTAAAATTGAAACATAGGTTGCCTTTTCTTATTCTTTAGCCACTTTTCTCCTTTTTAACCCTATGAAACACAAATTTACTTTAATCCTTTCCTACTCTTTTTCTAACATAATATAATTGTGCATCAACATAATATAATTAATATTTGAAATGAATTAGTTATGAAACACATATAAATTATGCACCAAACACTTTTGAGTGTTCTCTTTGTTTTTCTATCTTTGATCTTCACTTTCATCCATTCTTATATTTTCTTTTATTTTTTTATGCTTCAAAATTTTTAGGCCCTCATGATGTGATCAAACATTAGCATATGTTTGAACTTTTGTGTTAATACATGTAATTCTCTTATCTTAATGAAATGAATGTTTGATTTGTGTTCAAATTGCCTTATATATGTTTTGAGTCTGATGATGATGTTTTCCCTCTCTTTTTAAACTTAACAAAAGGGGAGATGATAATATGTTTTGCGAACGCAAATGGGAGAGATAACATGTAATATACATACTAATATATAATAAAAAGGGACAGAAATCTAAAGGGAGAGATAAAGATAAAATGGACTTATATGTATACATGCAATTAAATGTCCTAAGGGGCAGTATGGAATGAGGGGGAGTATTCAAACTTATGTTTTGTCATTCAATTTGAATCACTTAGAATCAACTTCACTTTCACAAAATTGACTTCCAAACTCTTGAAATGTTTGAGAGTATGCATGATAAGCTTTATCCTTTGTATATTCAATCTAGGTTGTCAAAATAAAAAAATGAGGAGATTGTTGGACTAGGTTTGTTAAACCTAGGTCAAAGCTCTCTTTTGATCTTGATAACATAGATTGAAAGGTTCTAACATTCTTTTCAACTGTCGTCTATACAGAAATTAAGTTAAAATCTCATTAGAAGCTGAATGGAGTTGAATAGAAGTGAAATGCTCTAATTATCAAAACTATCTAGTAAATCATGGCTGAGACTTAGAGGTCGCGATCACTATCTCAAGAAAATTGGGAATAAAAATTATAGTCCGATTTGTAGTGTTTGTTATGGCTTAGGTCGTGATTACTATTTCTAAATGATCAAAGTGGAGCTTCAAACAACCAACTAAGCTAAATCATATATTGAGGAGCCGTTTAAGGTTCAAAATTCATGGCAACTACATTTTGATAATGACCATGATTTATCCAAAGCTTGGGACAACAAAAATCTAGTTTAATTCACAGTAGAAGTAGCAGCCAACCTCTAAAAATTTTGGCAGTTACATGTGATAATTATTAAAGGATACCAATGACTAGTTTTTGAAAAACCAATGTCGTAATACCAAGTTTCATTAGTCGATAGACACATTTAATGATCTTGACTAAGCTTGAGCAAAATTTAGAGTGAAATGAAGTTCCTGACTGTGACTTAATGTAGTGATCGTGATCTCAGTCTGATAAGCATTAAATGCAAGATTTTGCAACCATTTTTGGAGATTTGGAGATAGTTTCATTTGCAACAACTATTTAATGGTTGAAAATTATAAATACTCCACCAATTGGCTTTGAATGCAAGAGAAGAGCATTTAATTGTGGCCACACTCTTGCAATTTGATTTATCAACTCTTTAACTCATTTATTCTTTGTACTTTGGGTTGTTGAAGGTTAGTTATTAGCCTTAAACACTTGGGATTGCATTTTGGAGTGAGCTAAAGAGACAAAACTCTTATGTAAGGTTATGTGTAAGCCTTAAACATAATTGTAATTATGTTTAGTGTGAGCCTAAACACTAAATCACATGTGAGCTTGTACAACACCATTGAGAGTTAGTGAAATACCCAATTAGAGAATGAGAGAATGGATGTAGGATTGGTTAACACCCCAACCACTATAAATTGCTTATGTTTATTCCTTTCCTACTCTTTTTCTAACTTTAAATTACTTACACTCCTTCCACAAATTTAAATTTTCCTCTAATTTAACCCCTCTTCTAAGTGCACAAGGGCCAAAAATATATTTATACATCTTTGTCCCCCATTTGGCCTATAAAATTAATTAATTATTTTATAATTATTGCATATATATTTGCACTATATTTATGATTTGCCTTGTGATATATATTAATTGTGTGTGTGAAATCAATAATAGTAAAAATAATGAGTAATTAATATGGACAATTTAGAAAAATCATAAATGATTTAATGGAGAACGAACTAATGTCTGAGTGGCTCAGGATGCCTAATACCTTCCTTGGGTCATACCTAACTTTTGAACATGACTTTGAAGGGATGACAATGTTGGGTATTCTGTATAGGATTTCAATTATTACTCAATTAGTCTTAGTTACATTGAATGACCACTTCAATATTCTCCATGCTTTACCGATATGTTGTCTCGTGTATAACCCCTGACATTTGATGCCGATTGTATAGTGATATTGTCGCAAGGTTCTTATTTGTCGAGGTATTCCACTATATTATGTCATAATAATTTTCAAGCATGAAACTGTGCTTGCTTACATGGCCTTATATATGTTTTCTCAAGGAAAATTAAATGGTATTCATAAAAATGAAGAACCAACAAACATTTTAATTATGTTAGAGCTAATCAATAATCATTAGGACTTTTGTCATAGTGGTTGGAAGTTCAATGGGCTCAACAGTTAGTTTCAATGGTCACTGGCTAGCTTTCTTGTCATGCTTGACAACAATCAATAAATTTTTTCCACAATCACATTTTTGTCTTACCAATTGTTGTTGAAATCTCCCATATTAATTAGAATTTAAGAATGTCACACAAACTCCATGACCTTATCCAAGATTTTTTTTCCTATTGTGCATTATCACAATGTTAAGCTCATTATGTTGTCAATACTCATTGAGAATACTTCAATAGTCATTAGGTTGTTTTGCTTCAATTTCTACTTAACAAGCATTGAGGATTGCCCTACAGTCATTGGACTAATTCATGGTCATTAAATGCTTGCCAAGGTTGTTGAGAATATGTCCAATTCACATAAAAGAGTTATTATATTTTCTAAAGATTTTTTAATGGTCTGTTTTTCTTTTTCAGCAATCATTAGACTCATCAACTTCATTACAATGTTTACAATGGTTGTTCGAAGGCTGATTATTCAATTTGTCCTATTTTTGCATTGAGTATGAGCTTTAGTCTGTCTTGCCTTTAGTTTGATCATTAAGAGCTAGTGTATAAATTATAAAGAGTATGCTTTAACTTACATTCAGTTTTGAGCTTGCAATTGAATTATGTTGAGAGTCCTATAAGGAATAAATGAAATACTAGTGTATAGATTAATATCTTAATGCTTTGCTTATAATAATCAAAATAAGAATTAGAACTACAAGGTTCAACAAACAAGTTATATGTATAATATTTCTTATAATTTTATGGGTTTTGGAGTTTGTTAATGGTTATGAGGTATTTATGGGTTTGTTTGAAATTATAATTATTAATAGCAAATTTTTTATAATTATTAATAGCAAATTTTAAGGCAAATAGTAAAAGAAAATTTTCTTTGTTAATAAATAATCAAATTTTCTAATTAGATTTTATGAGTTAAAAGGTAATTTTGAAAAATCAGTATTTGAAAGGTCTTATCAAAGCTATTAAATTAACTTGACAATATAATTAAATATTATTGACCCCAAAACTTCAATGCTAATGATTTTTTATTAGTTTTAAATAAGATAAAATATTGAGAAGTTTTAACATCTCTTGTAAGTATTAATATGCTAGTTATATCCATGAAAAATAGAAGAAAGTGTTTATGAACGATGATCTTTAGAAAGTGGTAAGCTTAGAAATTGAAGACTAAGAAGAAATAAAGAAGTCATTATTCAAGCAATTAAATAAAAATGAACAATCCAATTTCACTTTTTACATTTTGGAAAATCAAAAATTATTTTTAGAGCCACCTTGTTTGCTATCGTGAATGGTCCATTCTAATGGTAAAATCATCTAACTGTTAGGCTTCTATTTTGAGAATTGCATATAAAAAGGGCACTATTCTTATTTCTTGCATTTTTTTTATCTTTCTCTTCTAAACCATAATTTCAACCAACTTCCAAGCCTTTTTCTTAGTAATCTCCACTTTGCTTAAAACAATTACTCATTTAAAAGCAAAATGGTTATAAAATAGTTTTCTTCAAAAAGAAAATGAGCTTTAAGATAGATAAACAAATCATTTAAGGATGACGTACCCTTTAGAGACCACTTTAGGGTGTCGACTAACCCTTCTTAAAAAGTAAAGACTATAAGATATGAAGGGGATAACTTTAAGAACAAAAAAAAAAAAAAAGGAAAAGAAAAGTGAAAGAGTTTATAGCACAAACTCCAAAGAGGATAATATCTACTGCACCTTCACCTTCTGCTGCTATTGATTATAGAAAGAACTTTATGGGAATAGCGTTTAGGAGCCAAGAACATATAAAAAAGGAAATCAAATAATAAAAAAGAAGTGGAACATGATAGATTTATTGATTTTGCAACTTTAAATAGGTTGGGCTCTATAATAGGATTATGGAATTGTCTAAGAACATTAGGTGGGAAAAGTTTATGTACATAAAGGAAAAGGACACAATGAGAATGACAACAAAATATATAGAGGTTCAGGAATAATTCTCCCTACATCCTCTCCTCTAGTATCCTCACTGGAGCCTTTCACTATCTTTTAAAGGTGAAGATATGACCTATCCTTTGAAGATATGACCTATCCTTTTATGGGATAAGGATAAATCTTTTCATTCTCTTATTACTAAGGTCATAATTAATATTTTTTCAGACTCAACATTAATCGAAGCTTGATAGTTTTTTTAGGCATTACCTCAAGCCTTTCTCAACTTATTTAAGGAATAATTTAAACCTTTATGAATTTGTTAAACTAAATCTAAACACACCAATGATGATTCTCAAATAAGATATACAAATAATGCTCAAAGAAGATTACAAAGAATCACACACCTTTACCCTTTATAAGTTTGAAACACAATCTATAAGCAAAGAAATGGAGGAAAATTTTAAAGCTTTGAATATCTAATGAAGCTTGTTCTAGCACTTGTAAAATGTTAGGCAAACTTCTAAAGATCATATTAGATGCCTTATATACCCAAGTCCATTTTAATACCTAAAATACAAAATTAGCCATTACAAGCCATTTTTAGACAACACTTGTCATTACAAGGTTGAAAACGTCATTTAATTTCCCAATTCCAGATAAAAATCTTTAGTTTTATTCATGGTGAATAGACCAATTCCTGAGGACCATTCAATGTGGAGCAAGGCTGTTCACAATGTCCCTTATTACATAAACATTTTTTACTCAAACAATCATAACTTTGTTGAGAAAGCTCTAAATTGCAAACCATTTATTTTGTTAGAAATTAGACTCAGAGATTTCCACAAATATATTATTGAATTGTAAAGAATTTTAAAATTGATTCATCTACATTATAGCTTTAAATTTAGTTTGACCTTTCTTTACTCAAATGCCTATAACTTTCTTTATACATCTTGGAATTAAGAATCATTTAGTTCTCTAGAAATTAGATATTTTAACTTTTCAATTTTAGGTCTTTTAAGTCTTCTAGAATTATTCTACATATAAGTTCAAAATCCATTTTCTTGTGGGCATAACTAACTTGGCTTCTTCTAAAAAGGTATTTTGTGCATCTTTTTCTTGCATCATGGTTGTTCATCTCATTAAATAGGGGTATTGAAAATGTAATACTATTCACATAAGCAGTTCACTTAACCTTAGAGACATTCAACCATTCTACCTAATTCTTGCCAAATTTCTTCTTATTGAACAAGATAGTGCAAAACTTGAATAATGTTGTTCACTTGACTTGAACAAATTGTTCCATCCTCTGAATAAGGCTATTCATTTTTATTCGATTGGTTAAATACAATGGCTTTTTTTATTTCTTCTTATTCTTTGATTTCTATGTTTGTCACATTCTAAAGATCATCTCTCATAAATGTATCATCTCTCATAAAACATTCTCTTTTATTTTTCTTAGATATAATTACATATAAACACTCAGAAGATATGTTAGAACTTTTCAATATTTTGTCACATTCAAAAATAATAATAATTAATTGAAGCCTTAGGGTCAACATTCTCTTTTTTTTTTTTTGAATGGTGATAAAACATTGATGCTAATAATATAAGTAATAACACCACAAAATACTTTTTCACCTTTTTTGAAATCATACAATAAGGTTTAAATAAATTTACTCACCCCTATTTTTTAAAACAACTTAATCTACTTCTTAAAAGTACAATTTGTCCATTTATTCAAGAAAATAAAATATGCATAGTTTTAAAACATTGGGGGTAATATTAAGCATAAATAAGGAAAACAATATACATCTCTCCCTAAATTGATGCATAAATAATCAATTTAAAATCATAAGTAAGAATAATTTGCCAATATACTAATTAATCATGTATTCTATTTTCTTTTTTTTTTATTCACCATTATGAACACCTCAAATTTTGCAATTTTACACTCGAACGAGTGGAATCTTGCTTGCAACTCCATCCTTTTGTCGATCAATAAGGGATTGAGAGAACAAAAGTCTTTACATTAGTAATAACCTTAAGATGTGGTGCATGCTTGGACCATCAGGGGATCCTTTTAGGTATTATGTAATTTCAATGCCCTTAGTCCAAAATGGTGGTCATCGAAGGACTAAAAGCTAGACAATATGTTGGTACCATCCCTGGGGAATGTGGAGCTACCACCTGACTTTAGTTGAGATAAGAATTAAGGAAGATGAAATCTGAACCTAACCTAAGTCAATTAAAAGTCTTATTTCATCTTCACAATGAGTTTGAAAATTTAGTACGACTTAGGGAAGAGATTAAGCACACTCAAATTACTTAGATATCGAGATCCAAACTTTAGGCATCTTTAGTTCACTTTCAATATCTTAATCAAATTATTGATTAGTCCAATTAAGGCCCCTAAACATACATCCAGGCACAATTCACTTAGGCAAATCAAATCATCATCTTAAAGGGGTAGGGGTCATGCATCATGGTAAAAGGGATCAACATGCATCATGGTAAAAGGGATCAACATGCATCATGGCAAAAGGGATAAACATGCATTGTCATCCATTCATCCATATTCAAACATCAAAGAGAGAGTATGGGTCATGCATTCATGGAAAAGAGAAAAGCATGCACTGTAATCCATCATTCATGACCACATAGTGTGACCATTGAGATCGACTTGTGGTCTTACTCAAACATAACACTTACACCTAAAAGAAGAATAAGTTACTAAATGAAACAAGTATAGAACAAACCAAATAAACTCAAAGCACAAGGAATGAATATAACACATATTACCATCTCTCCCATGCAAAAGATGCCAAGATATACATCTTAGTCCATAATATCACACCCCTACATAACTATCTAGCAAGTGCACAAAATCAGAGCAGATGAACCATAAGCATAAAATGAAGTGAAACATGATATGCAAGGCATTTGAAGGACGTTTTATGCCCTAAGGCAAAAACTAATCATAAGCGAGATCATAGGATTGATAAATCCTTACCTTATGTAGCTCTAAAAGAGCATGGTATCCATATGTACCACTAACCATGTATGGTTAGCATACAACATAAGAATGAGGGAGATTGAGGGCCAACACATTATTCACATGTTCTAAACATAAACATAATTACAACAAGAACTTTCAAGGTCATTAGAACCTTAAGTTTCTTATTTGGCCATTGTCCTAAATGATCAAAATAGAAGCTTGACATTGCACTAAATCACAAATAAATGGACTTGAATCGTTACATGAAAATGGGTTGCAAAACCACTTCAAAACCACACCAAGGTCCCATTTTAAGATGAATAGGGATCCTAGAAAGCTACTCTCCATCCCATTTTATTATCAAAAAATTGAAACACCTTAAAAAAAGGTTTTAAAAGAAAGGAAATCCAAATGGAAAAGAAAATAGAACCTTACAAAAATTGCCTACCAATCAAGTTGGGCTATATAGCCCAATATTATGGTTGTAAAACCCAAATAAGGGGTTGTATAACTACAAAATAAAAAAAGAAAAGAAAAAGAAGAAGAGGGGAGTGAGAAGATTTTTTTGGATGCCTTTGTGTGTTTTTGTACCCTCAAAGGCTCACAAGTTTAATGTTTTTCTTTAAAATGCTTAGGGAATACGTAAAGTTGAAGAGAGTAGGTTTAGTTCTACCTTGAAATGAGTTGGGTTGAGTTAGGATTTTTGTGTTTAAGAGATGTTTAAGAAGAAATTTTTGCAGAGTAACCTTAAGGTTTCCAAGCCACCCCTTCCTCTTCAAATAAAGGGGGTATTTATAAGTAATGAATAGGTGCACAGGGCCACAGATGGTCCTGATTACACCATGGACATGTCTAATCAAAAAAGGGTGATGAATGTCTTAAAACTAGGGTTTGCATGTAGGTTGTACAATCAAGCATGAGAAGTGCATTCATCTATGAGGGTTGTACAACCTAAGTAGCTCTCAAATAGGTAATGAAATGGTTCTTCTTAGTAGCCTTCTAGCAAGTACTAAATTTCTTAGCAACCCTCTAGTAAATACTAAGGTTGAATGTCACCTTTCAATAGTCCTCTAATAAGTACTAAGGTTATCTCTTTAGCCATTCTCTAGTAAGTACCAAGCTTCTTAGTAGCCTTCTAGCAAGTAACAAGATTAGGCATCTTCTTCAATAGCTCTCAAGTAGGTATTAAAGTAGTTATAATAGCTCTCTAGCAGATATTAGATGTTAGGTATTAAATAATTGGCCACTTAGAAACATTGGTGCTTTTGCATTTCTTGATAGGTGGTTCAGTCCTTTTAACTGATGATTTTGGCTCAAGGATGCCCCCGGGTGGTCCTTGTGTCATTCAAGCCCTTCTAGCATTTGTAAACTGAATCCATTTCCTTACAACCCTTCTAGCCATTCTAAGGGTCCATCCTTTTCTCATAGTAATGGGGTCTAGGCTCAAATGTTGTAGGAAGTGCTTCCTTGAGGTTTTTTTTTTTTCATTACTGAGAGAAAGTAGTTCCTTTTCAAAGTATTGCTAAGGCCTCAAAGGCGTCAACTTTGTCATTAAAAGGCATTTTGGTGGCCTGACTTAAATAAGAAATTTGAGGTGTCCTATAAACGTTCTAAAAGTAATGAGGTCATTTTGGTACTCTAGCCTCTCTGGGGTTGTTGGGAAGCTAGGGGTATTTTGGTAAATTTAATGCTTTAGGGGCACTTTGGAAAGTTAGGGTATTTGGTAAAATTGGTGCTTTAGGGCTTTTTGGTAAACTAGGGGTATTTTAGTAATTTTGATACTCTAGGGCTTTTTGGGAAGCTAGGGTATTTTGGTGATTTTAGTGCTTTAGGGCCCTTTAGAAAGTTAAGGTATTTTGGTAATTTTGATACTCTAGGGCTTTTTGGGAAGTAAGGGTATTTTGGTTATTTTGGTGCTATCAGGCTCTTTGGGAAGTTAGAGTATTTTGGTAATTTTAGTGCTTTAGGGTTCTTTGGGAAGCTAGGGATATTTTGATAATTTGGTGCTTTGGGGCTTTTTAGGAAGTTAGGGGTAATAAGGTAGGGTTAAAAGATGAAGTAGGCTTACAAAGTTCATCTCGCCTCGGCTGGCTCAAGGGGGCCGTATAGCCTAGCTTAGGGTTGTACAAACCAGCCGGGGACTATACAACCCTAGTTCTTAGGCTCCTTTAGCTTTTTAAAAGGTTATCATGGATGAGTACCATGACAATGAGATGTTTGACGTTAAGGAGGAGTTTCCTGATGAGGACATCTTGACCCTAAATGCCCTGGAGTAGTTGTGGTCACAATGGGTATTCACATGGGTGAGCCCATGAAGGGCGTAACCACAAAAATGATTTTGCCCAACTTTTCTCTAGTTGGCAACACACCGATGATCTATAGCCTGTATCATCACCTTACAAGAGCCACTTTAGGAGTAGTAGGCATTCTTCTCCTTTTCCCATTTTTTCGTAATTTATTTTACTTTATGCCTTTCTTACTGCTGTAGATTTTAGATGCTGCCCCAAAATCTTCTTTTTGCCTGGAAACATTAAGTTAGCTTTTAAAATATTTAGTAATAATTTCTAGGACACTCACCTTTTATTTTTAGTGAAATTTATTTTCTATTTATTGGTATGGTTTGTTGCTTCGATTTGTGTTCACTTTAAACTTTATTCTATGATTTGCACAAGGAATGTGTAAAATTAATTAACAAAAAAATCTATGAAAATTTGAGATAATACCTAGGGTTATAAATAATTTATTCATCCATTCTGTCGACTTGCCAGTCTTTCAATGCCTTGTCCGTAAGTACCAATTGATTTTTGATTTTTTTTTTGAAACTATCTTTATAATTTCCTCAAAGCTTGTAATTAATCCCCAGTGACTAGAACTTATCATTTCTTTGCCTTTGAATTCATACCTTTTTGATTTTCTATTTTTTGACCTCAATAACTGTGCAGAAAATATACATACTTATAGGTATTTTTCATTATTCATCCCCCTTTCATTTCTTTTCCTTTCCCTTATTGGGAATTGTCACCTTTAAGAAGAGACGTGGGGCTATAGGTCCTGCTGGAGGATGGGGTTGAACACCACACCTTCGAGTCCAGGCTTATTTGAAGGGCAAAGAGGTTTGGACCTTCCTATAGATACTACCGAATGAGATGTTGAAGGTTGACCCAATATTGACATACGCACTGCTAGAGCGGTGGATAGACGTGACCCATACCTTCCATCTTCCCTTGATTAGTGAGATGATGATTATGCATGGGGACTTCACATTTTTTACCGGACTGTGGTTAGTCAGTATTCCCTTGCCCACAGATTCTAGGGTGCATGAGCCAGTGCTTTAGAGGGACTACCTACTGAGGGTCTTGGGCTATGTCCCCCCTACTTAAGGGGAGCAAAAATATTACAAGATCTAGTATATAGATCGACGCACCTCAAGTTGCTAACGATAACTTTAATGAGGTGGTTGACCTGTACGCGTGCCATTTTCTACTGTATGCCTTATCGAGGGGTTTTATTCTAGAATGCTTCTAACATTGCTAAACTTTGTTTGGTGCTAACATTAGAGGACCTGGGCTTGTTGCACCATTTTGATTATGGATTTGCACACTGGCATTCCTTTATCAGTGCCTCGGTCAATGCTTCTAATGCAGGAGATACATGTGTAGGGCATAAAGGGTCCTTATTGTAGGTATCCTTTTTTTTCGCGTTTGAGCTTTATTTGATTACTTTGAGATTTATGTTATCTTTTGTTGACAGGTGTGGGGCATTAAGCTAGGCCTGCTAGAGGGGTTGGATTATGAGGATGAGGTAGATAACGACTATCTTTGTTTTTGTAATGGAGTATTGTGTCTTACACAGAGTCATTTGTAGCTGCCAGGCACATTTGGCTAAACATGATCATTCTAGATCAAGTACTTATCCTTGCATTGATAAAATTTATATGAATTATGGTTATTAATCTTTTTATTATTTGGTTATATACTTACGGTGATTTTTTATCTTTCTTGCAATTGCGTCTTGACTAGAGAGGTCCTATGGAGATGTGGCCTTTAAGGGTGGCAAAGGCAAAAACCATCTCATATGGTTATCATCTGATGGAAGAGGCCCTTTATTCGGGAGTGGTACCTCATTCAACATATCTTTATCTGGAATGAGGGCTTAGATGAATGACCTATCCCATAAAATCTGACCACGAGTCTATTTGGGTAAGAGACCTTAAGGGCACGGATCTCACTGCAACACTATGCGACATGCTAGGGGAGCAATTATCTTTTACCAATATTCAAAATAGATCTTGGATGGTTGGAGTGCTCATGGGAAGTCTCCCTTTCTCAAAGGTGGTTATTTAAGCATTCCCTCGATGCATGCCAGATGAGAGGGTCATTTTGTAGTATGGGAGCTGGGACACTACTACACAAGATGCTTGAAGGTTTGTTGCTCGTACTTTTATGTCTAGCGATGCTGCTGTCTATGGCTGCAAATGGACCTATGGATCAGCTTTAAGAGGCGTAGAGCCCATGGTGATAGGTGACTTGGCATTCATGCTAAATAGTCTTATGGAGTCTTGCATGACTTCATTGACTAGGCTGATGACGTCGCTACGGATCACTCGATTTGCTTGTACATTCAAGCCAACTGAGACCACCCACGTAAGTATTTCCTTCTTTGTCTCTTTGTATTTTAACAATAATGTGTGTGTTGTACCTAATGCATTTCCTTTTCTTCTTCCATCGATCCCTCGCATCTAGGCTAAGGCCATGGTCGATCTAATCATCGCTTTGAAGAGGGTTGTGATGCAGCAGACACACTTCATGCAGATTAGTGCAAAAGCAATACATGTATGTATGTTTTTGACTTATCTTTTGTATGTTTAGTGCCCTATTCATCCGTACACTCACATTTCTTATAAGAGACAATCTAATAGCTCAACCGTGAGATCAAAGAGAAGGATTAAGTTTAATAGAGGCAAAAACAGAGAATGAGGCTTTGGCTCAAACAGCTGTAAAGCACGAGTACATGTTGACAAACGATAAGGTCGAGGATTTTAAGGTGACCCTTTCTAGGAGCAGAGGCAGCTGAGCCATAGAGACCCCCATTTTCCTTATTTGTTATTAAGATATTTTCTGTTTTCTAGGAATTTGAAAGTCCCATCTTTTGCACAGTTGGTACATTTGATAGATTTTTGTACAGTTGTATAGTTTTATGGGTGATTTGAGAACCCTTATTTTTAGACACTTGCTTAAGACTTTCTAGGACAAACTAAGGTGATATTGCCTCCATTTCTTTTGCCAAACTTTGATATTTTGTCTTTCAAATGCATATGTGTAATTTTGGCTCCTAAATGTATGTTTCTGAGTGCACATTATTGTTCTTTCCATGTATGTATTTTCTAGAATAGATACATATGTCAATTTCAACCCAAAGTATAAAGGAGATGTTACCTAATTTTTCCTAGGGACTAAGGGCTATACAGCCCTAGCCAGAGGTTGTATAGACCTGTTAGCCCTTTTTTCCTTTATAAATACCCATTTCACATTTGCTATACACCACACTATTTCCAGCCTCTAAACCATATGAAGAGTATTTCTACGGTCTCTTTCACTTTAGATCTAGTCCAATCTACCATGGGTGGCTCTTTCAGCTATTTGTTACCTCTTTTTTGTCCAGCTTGACACTCATTTTCTACAGTCAGTCTGTGAATCATGGGATTCCACTACCCACACTTTCCATTTTGGGGATCCAAAGATCTGTCCCTTAATGGAGGAGTTTGACACCATTCTTGACTATCGCATCATAGCTACAAATTGGATCATACTGCCATAACTAGATTACCTACATATGCAAAAGATGGTAGAGTTATTCGATATATAGCATGAGAAAGTACCCAGGTACATATTAGGTGAAGAAAAGATCCTCAAGGCCCTTTTCATCACTCTCTTCCTTTCCAGAGGCCATGCCTAGACTTGTTTTGTTGCAACTATTCTGATGGGTGAGTATTTGTTACAGCGAGAGGATGGAGAGATAAATCTATAGATTTTACCACTCTTAGAGGGGGTTGAGTCAGAGAAGACCCCAGTGCCAACTATCTTGGGTGAGACCATCATAGGACTTAACAGAGTTGCTTAAGGTGTTAGCGATTCCTTTATAAAGAGCCCACTATTGCTTCAGGTAAGAGTCTTCTTATAGTAATTTTTATTATGCTTTTTATTTGTTATTTTTTCTCTCTTTTTTTTTAATTAATTTATCCTAACTTTTGCTTAGTCCTCCGTTGTAAGTTTTCAATCCAATAAGTCATTTACTTTTTCGTAGGCCTCCTTTTTGGATTTTTATCTTTTCCTTTTCTTCTTTCTTTTTCAAATATGGCTATAAGAATGAGTAGTTGAATACACATTAAGATTATATACAAATTCTATATGTGGCAAATATTCTTTTCTTATTTTCAAATTCTTTCTAACTAATTTATGCAACAATTATCTTAAAAGTCTTATTTACTACCTTTGGTTATCCATCAGTTTATGGGTGACATGTAGTAGAAAATAATAATTTAGTTCCTAAGTTTTCCAGTAAAGTTTTCCCAAAGAAACTAAGAAAGTTAGTATCCCTATCATTAATAATAGCTCACAAACAATAGCTTTAGGCATACCAAGCAAATGCATAATCTTCTTAAAGAGCAAATTTGCAATGTTAAGCATCATTAGTTTTAGGACATGCAATAAAGTGTGCCATCTTATAAAAATGATTAATAAAATAAAGATAAAATCATTATCATGTTTAGACCCAGGCAAACCTACAATAAAATCCCTGAAAATATGAACCCAAGGCATGTAAGGAATAGGTAGTGGCATGTATAATGCATGAGCTTATTTACATGCAATATACTTATACAAATACTTTGCATGTTTAATAGCATATTAGGCTAATAAAAGTGCTCGTGCGAAACATCTAAGGTATTTTATACATAAAAGTGTCTTGTTAAACCTCCCTTATATGCTTCCCTAACTAATAATTTATGCATACTACAATTAAGCATATATAAAAGATTTGTCTTTAAACAAGAATCAACCTATATTTAGCTATATAGCCCATATGCAAACCCTAATTCTAAGAGATTCATCTCCTTTTCTGTGCTTGGACATGCCCATGGAGTAACCAGGACTATTTCCAACCTTGTGCACCCATCTATTATCTATAAATACCCTTTATTTAAAAAGGGATGAGAGACTTGAAAACCCTATGGTTACTCAGCTAAAATTACTTCTCAAACACAAAACCCCTAAATCTTAACTCACCCTAACTCATTTCAAGGTAGAACTAGACCAAATCTCTTTAACTTTATGCCTTCCCTAAGCACTTTAGAGGAAAATATTGATCTTATGACCCTTTGAAGGCACAGAAACACATAAAGGCATTTGGGAAAACCCCCCTCACTCCCCTATTCTTTTTCTTCTTCTTATTCTTCTTTTCTTTTTCTTCTTTTTCTTATTCTTCTTCTTATTCTTCTTATTCTTCTTCTTCTTCTTCTTCTTCTTATTTTCTTTCCTATTTTCAAAAACCAAAAATAGGGGTTACACACTCATTTGGGTTATACAACCTAGCTTGATTGGTAGGCAGTTTTTTTGATAAGGTTTTATTTTCTTCTCCATTTGGATTTCCTTTTTTCCAAAACCCTTTTTAAGGTGTTCCACTATTTCATTAATAAAAGTGGGATGAGGAATTATATCCTAGGATCCTCATCTATCTCAAAAGGAGACCTGGGTGTGGTTTTAAAGTGAATTATAACCTTTTTTTTTATGTAATGCTTTAAGTCCATTTTGTGATTTAGTGTGATATTAAGGTTCTATTTTGATCATTTAAGACAGTGACTAAGTGAGAAACTTAAATTTCTAATGACCTTGAGAGTTTTTATGTAATTATGTTTGTGATTAGAATATGTGAATATTATTTTGACCTCAATCTCCTCATTCTTATGTTGTATGTTAACCCTATATGGTTAGTGGTACATATAGATGCCATGATCTTTTAGAGCTACATAAGGTAAGGATTCATGAATCCTATGATCCTTCTTGTAAGGATCTTTTCCCTTAGGCCATTAAACATCCTCCGAATGCCTTATATTGCATGTTTTACTTCATTTAATGTTTATGGTTCATATACTTTGATTTTTTATGCTTCTTGGATAATTATGTGGGGATGTGATACTATGGACTCAGATTTATATCTTGGCACCTTTTGTATGGGAGAGATGGTAATATGTGTTATATTCATTCCCTATGCTTTGAGTTTATTTAGTTTGCTCTATATTTGTTTCATTTACTAACTTGTTCTTTTTTAGGTGTAGGTGTTATGTTTAAGAAAGACCACAAGTTGGTCTCAATGATCACACTATATGGTTATGGATGAATGGATGGCAATGCATGCCTATCCCCTTTGCCATAAATGTATGACCCCACTTCCTCTTTAATGTGTGAATATGGATGAATGGATGACAATGCATGCTTATCCCCTTTGCTATGAATGCATGACCCCACTTCCTCTTTGATGTTTGAATACAGATGAATGGATGACAATGCATGCTTATCCCCTTTGCCATGATGCATGACCCTCGGCCCCTTTGAGTTGATGATTTGATTTGCCTAAGTGAATCACACTTAGATGTATGTTTAGGGGCATTAATTGGACTAATCAATAACTTGGTTAAGATAGTAAAAGTGAACCAAAGATGTTCAAAGGTCGTACCTTAATAACTGAGCAGTTTAGGGGTGTCCAACCTATTTGCCAAGTCGTACCAAATTTTCAAACTTGATCTATGATGGGGGTGAAGACAAAATGGGCCTTTTAATTGACTTAAATTAGGTTCATATTTTGCCTTTGCTAAATTCTTATCTCGACCAAAGTCGGGTGGTTAGTCCATAGTCCCTAAGGATAGTACCAATGTATTATCCCACTTTTGGTCCCCCGTTGACCACCATTTTGGACTAAGGGTTTTGAAATTATGCAAGGCTTAAAAGGATCCCCCATTGATCCAAGTGTGCACCACATCTTAGGGTCATTACCAATGTAAAGACCGTCATCCTCTCAATCCCCTGTTGATTGATAAAAAGGATAGAGTCGCAAGTAAGTTTCCACTCCTTTGAACACAACTAAAAAATTTAAAGTGCTCACAGTGGCAACTCTACTGGGGACCCAAAATTCACTTTGTGTTTAATCTCTGGTTCACTTTTTACATTTTAAACTTAGCATTGAGTAACCCTTTTTGCATTTATATAGCCTCCACACTTCACCATGTGCACTAAGTACCCTTAAATAAACCAATGGTTCTCCAAACTTGAGACTTAAGCTTCATTTGGGCTTAGGAGATTATAAGAAGGATTCATCACTCATGAGCCTAGTACCTTAAGGCATATCAAAAAGGGGATAACGACAATTGCCCCGCAAGCTTATGAGAGCCATCAACTATAACAACCCTTTCAATCATTCAGTGCATGTAGGAGTTAATAGTACCTTGGAATAAGTCACCTCTCTTGTTTGCATTCTTTTTCAAAGAAGAGTGAAAGTTCACAAAGAACATGGTTAGGTATCCCCAATGTAAGTATAAATGTTACCTTACCCTCCTTTATGTACTTATACCCTATATGTAAATATTTATGTATTTACCCTTCCTCCCTATATAAATAATTTTCGTGCACATCCCTTTCTATGTACATCCCTCTCTCCTTAAAGGGATTTTGTTCCTTGCTTCTACATATTTCTTCAAATGATGTAAAAAGTTCTTCCATTTAGTGCCTTAGTGTATATGTCTTATCGGGACTTTAACTCTTCTTGGTCCAAGGAAACCCTTACATTCTTTGATCCATGATGGTATAAGAATGAGATCATGACTAGGAAAAAGCCACTAGACCTCGTGTTGAGAGGGATAAGGTTGGAAGCATCTTGTCCAAAATGACTTATGCATATCATGTATACATGCATCGATTATCTATTCATGCATCATACTGATAACCCTTATCTTGTAACCATTATAACTCCATCCAAACCCTAGTAGAAGAGAAAGGGAATCGACTTGCTAGAAAGAGTAAAACTCCAAGTCCGAGCTAAAAAGTTGACACGATCTTAGACCCAACCATACCACTAGAGATCTTAGATAGAATAATGGCTAACTTTAACCACAAGATGGAAGAGAGGATTATCGAGGAAGTAAAAAACTGCATTAATAAGATTCTAAAAAGGGGGAGACCTATGCTAATAGCACTGGTAAAGGGAAAACACTAATTGAAGCAACTTAACTTGTGGTGATTAATGATATATTTGGGATGAAGGAATACCATGAAATAAAGCTTGCTAAGGAAGTGGGAAGTATGACTACCACTCTAGACAAACCCTTGGAAAGTAAGAAAGAATACACTTAGTATAATGTCTTTGCCAAACAGTTAGACAAAATACAAAAGGCCTTAGGTGCTAAAGGTTTGGAAAGGGGAGCAGACATTAAGGAATTGCTAGCCTACAAACTTGAGAAGCCACTAGCTAACTTCCATATGCTAGAGCTTCCCAAATTCATAGGGATTTAGAATGCTAAGAACCATGTTTGTATGTATGTGCTAGTCATGAAGGCATCCAGGGTTCTGATGAATACTATGTTAGAGTTTTTTGAGTTATCATTGGAAGGGTCTGTAAAGACATGGTATTTTAATCATCTAAAAACTATCAGGAAAACTAGAATGAGTTGACAAAAGCTTTTAAGAGGCACTATACTTATAATTTGGATATAGAAGTCAGATTGTAAGACTTGGAATCTTTGAGGTAAAAAATCGATGAGAGCTTTAATGACTATATCATAAAATGGAAGAAAATGATTTCAGAGGTGATCACAAGGCATAAAGAGATAGAACATGTTAAGATGATTGTTAAAGAGGCTCTACCTGGTATTGGCATTAGAATCTAAGAAATATTGGTTAGAAACTTTGAAGACCTTTGAGAAGTAGGTTTACAAGTCGAAGACTTAGAATTCAAATTGAGAAGACAGTATAGGAAAGAAGATGTGCCCCGTCTTAGCCTCAATCTGAGGGAAACAAAATGGCCAACGTAAATTTAGTAACAACGTTAAGATAGTTCATTGATTTAGGGATACCTCTATCTAAGGAATTTAAGTGGTTGTAAAAAAAGGAGTGTTGAAGCCTTAAACATCGAGACCACCTTATAATTGACTACCTAGGGGATATGACACTAATGTTTATTGTGTTTTTCATCAAGGAGTAGGTCATAACACTGATGACTGCTACATACTGAGACATAAGATTAAAGATCTCATCGACAACAAGATTATTGTCCCACTACATTTTAGAAAGCCTACCATTTAAGGGAACCCTCTCCCAAATTATCATAATGTTCCTTCCCTAAATCAAGGGACTTTCATAATCGATTCTGAGATTCTTAAAGAAGTTATTATTTTCACTATCGAGCATGTTATGAATGAGGTTTTAGTTGTTTATACTATCAATCTATAGGAAAGCTTAAATGAGGAGATAAAAGAGGTGTGAAGGGGGAGAATGATTCAGTTATAAGAGGAGAGTAACGAAGAGAAAGAAGTTAAGCGAATGAATCATGTGACTTATCATGGGAAGTACTACCCAGATAGGGAAGCCCCCAAAGAACTAAGGGTTGAGAAAATTATAGATGAACTTTTTGTGAAGGAAAAGGAGGATAAAAATCTTATTATGAAACACTTAAAAAAGATACTTACCCAAATCAATGTGTGGGAATTGCTCATTAACTTTCAGGAATATAAGAAGGCTATGGTGGAGGCTCTGTCAAGCCTGATTATCTTGAAGGAAGCTACTTTGATGGATGTCATTGCATTAGTGACTCACAAGGGTAAAATCACTTTTTCATATGAGGATCTGCTATTGAAATGGAGACATCACAATCAAGCCCTATTCATCCGATCTAAGGTAAAGGGTAGGCGTAAACCATATGTGATGGTTGACAATGGATATGGGACTACCATTTGCCCATTGAAGTTGCTACATAAGTTTCATTTGTCTGAGAAAGATTTAAAAGTTTCTAACAGTGTCATTCGAGTCAATGACAATAGTAGGAGGCCAACTACGAATGTGTTCAAAGCTGTGGTAAAGACCATTATAGCGAAAGCAATAGTGGAATTCATAATCTTGGATATCCTAATCACTTTCTCACTTTTGTTAGGAAGACCATGGTATCACCCATTGGGTGGTGTACCTTTGATCATGCACCAGAAACTTAAGATTCCTTACAAAAGAGAGATTGTGGCCATCTATGCAAAACTTGGGGAGATTATATTAGCTTTAAGTGTGGTTGTTTCATATCTTTAAGGGTTTCAAGTTATAGGAGTTGCTAATAAGTGGGTTGATCTTGAATTTATGAGGACTATGAAGAGCATGAACTTTGTTCTAGGACAACAGTTAAGGAAGAATTCTACTGACATATCAAAGTTCCCAAACATCCCTATAAGACTGGGATACCATGGTAAATAGTCAAACTTAGAAGTAAACAACTTGTATAAACTGTTATTAGATTTCTTATGAAGGAAAGGCAAGCCACTAGAAAAGTCAGGTAATAAGTTCCTAAGAAAGAGGATTTGTTGGATGAGGATATAGACACTTGAGAAGGCCTTTTTCTATATAGATGTTGGTGAGTTGTGATATCAGGATTACCAACACTCACTCAAAGAGAAGGATGGTAAGAAGAAGAGAAAGAAGAAGGGTAAACAGATCTTAGCAATCGAGAATGAATGAGAATCAAACCAATATGTAGTCCTACATGGTCCTTAGTTATGGAATGATAAGAAGGTCACTGATGAATAGGCCTAGCAGTATTTGCCATATCAAAAATTCTGGCCCATTGGGGAAGATAATGTAAAGAATGGGCCTAAATCAATGAGGCAAAATGCACCCTTCGTGGACTTAAAATGGGAATATACTAGGCCTTGCAAGTTTACTAAATTTGTGTCCATAGGGATAAAATTAGAGGATATTAAAAGCATGATTGTGAACTTTATTTAGGAAGTGGGTGGCAAGGAAATATAAGGTCTTGTGATAGAGATCGAGCCAACTATGGCTGAAAGTGTAACTTTCTGGGCAAATTTTCTGAAGATTGAGTTGGCATATAATCAGATGAAATAAAGTTTTAAGGGGGTTATCAAAACTATTACGAGAATAAAATATGAGATAAAGGGTAAGAATGGAATAGATGTTGCATAAGGTGAGAATACAGGTATTGGCTAGTAAGGAGAAGAGTGAGGAGAAGGCATAGGAAAAGAAGGCTCTTATTACTCCCCCAAAGGTAGTTGCCTTTCTAGATTTTGTTGTTGTTCTTATTTCCAATCTTTTTGAGGATGACAATGTATTTCTTTCTAAGTTTAAGGCAATGAATGATGAGTTTGCTTATTTGTGTCAAGTGTTTCCTGATGGTAGTGTGCATAGCATGCATCATTTCATGAGCATATTTAGTATTAATTTTGAACATATCATTGCATTTAAACTTGGCTCACAGGAAAATTCAAAAATCTTGCTCATTGCCAATAATGTCATACTAAAAGAGTAGAGAAAATTGGAACAACTACTTAGAAAGTACCATAAGATCATTGCTTGGACATATAAAGATATGTTAGGAGTTGATAAGCGAATCACAAAGCAAAGAATCCCGACTTACCCACATATGAAATCAGTAAAATAGAAGCTTTGAAGGATAAGACTTTAGTGGGCCTGGTTGGTTAAGGAAGAAGTAGTAAAGCAATGGAATGCCAAGTTCTTAGAGGTGGTGGACTACCCTAAATGGTTAGCCAACATAGTACCAATATTAAAGAATGGCAAGAGAGTGCAGATGTGTGTTGATTACACGGATCTTAACAAAGCATGCCCAAAGGATGGTTTTTCTTTATCACATATAGATGTACTAATGGACAGTGTTGCGATATGTATTATTATTCCTTCATAGATTCTCAAGGTATATCCAAATTCTCATGGCAATCATAGATAAGGTGATGACAACTTTTATCAAATAGTGGGGGATGTATTATTATAAGGTGATGTTGTTTGGGATAAAGAGTGCGGGAGTAATGTATCAATGAATGGCGACTGCCCTATTGCATGACTTGATCCATAAAGAGGCGAAAATGTATGTAGATGATATGATGATGAAGTCAAAAACCAAAGAAAGGCACTTTGAAGCCCTAAAGAAATCTGAGGTTGAATTTAAAGGAGTACATATATGGGGCCAACTTCAAGAAGCTATTAGGACACATGATCAGTGAGAAGGGGATTGAAATGGACTTGAACAAAGTAAAGGCAATTTGGGATATGCTTACAACAAAAATAGAGAAGAAGTTTGAGGTTTTTTAGGTCACTTGTAGTACATTAGCCAGTTCATAGCAAGACTGACTCCCACTCATAAGCCAATCTTCAAGTTCTTAGGGATGGATCAACCAATCAAGTGGAATGGACAGTGTCAACAGACCTTCAAGAAAATAAAAGAATATTTGACCAATCTTTCAATGTTTAAGCCACCGAATCTAAGAAAATTGTTGATTTTGTATTTGATAGTATAAGATAGCTTCATCGATGCAATGTTAGCTCAAAAGGATGAAACAGGGAATGAACACTTAGTGTACTATCTCAATAAGAAGTTGTTGTCCTATGAGGTAAAGTACAACCAAGTGGAGAAGACTTGTCTAGAGTTAGTTTAAGCAACAAAGAGTTATATTCCATGAAAGTGGTTTCAAAGCTTAACCCAATTCAGTACTTATATGAAAACCTTTCCTTATTAAAAGATTGGCAAAGTGGTTGATCTTGTTTATTGAATTTGATATTAAATATATAGCTAAGAAGGTGATCAAGGGAAGCAATTTCAGAATACTTGGTAAAACAACCTTTCGAAGAAGAAGAATCTAAACTTCCTGAGTTCCCAGATGAAAGATTATGAGCAATTAAACTTTAAGGGATGAGAGTATACTTTAATGGAGCTATAAATAAAAAAAATGGGTAGGTGTAAGAGTAATTATGGTCTCATCGAAAGGAGATTTATTACCTATAACTAAGTAGTTAAACTACGAGGTGACCAATAACATTGCTAAATAAGGCCTGTGCACTAGGGCTCCAACTCTTAAAGCAAATAAGAGTAAGGACAACAGAGGTATTTGGGACTTATTAATAATCATTTCACAAGTAAATGGATGAGTGGAAATTGAAAGAGGAATGTTTGGGCCCATATATCGAGCATGTGAAGGGGTTGGTGAAGAATTTCCAAAGGGTCACATTCCATTATCTGCCAAGAGAAAAAAATGCAATGACTAACACCTTGGCCACTATGACCTCTATTTGGGATGGGCCAAAGGTTATGCCTATGAAACCACTTATCACGTTTCGGTCTAGATTGTCATATTACAAGGATACAGGAGTAATATAGGTGTTAGTAGAGAATCAGCCTTAGTATATACATAGGTATTTAAAAAGTGATGAATATTTTAAGGAGGCCAAAAAAATGATAAAGATGTGATTCGCAGGTTGTCTTCACAGTTTTCAATCTCTAATGGTGTGCTATACAAAAGGATGACTGATAGAGTCCATTTACAATGTTTGGCTAGGGAAGAGGCCTATATAGTCATAGAGGAGGTACATGCAAGAGTCTCTAGTCCTCATATGAACAAGAAGATGTTGATAAAAAAAAATTATGAGATTTGAGTCTTACTGGACTATTATAGAGCATGACTATATTCAAAAAAGTTAAAGTTGTTACAAATATTAAGTTCACGATAACCTCAATCATTTGTTGCCAACTGAGTTACAGAATTTGACATCACTATGGAAAGTTCATAATAGCCTCAATCATTGCCACCAACTGAGTTATAGAATTTGACAATAACATGGTCGTTTGTAACATAGGGCATCGATGGGAGAAATCAGGTCGGCTTCTACAAGGAGGCATAGGTATATTGTAGTGGCACTGGATTACTTCTCAAAATTGGTAGAGGTTGAAGGCTTTGGTAAGCTATGGACAAAGTAGATGGCACGATTCATTGAGAAGAACCTCATCTACCACTATGGAGTGCAGCACCATGTTATTACAAATAATGGTGTCCATTTCGAGGTAGAGGTCAAAGGTATATTAGGAAAGTATAGTGTGGTTCCCCACAAGTCATCACCTTATAGACCGCAGGTTAGCAAAGTAATGGAAGAAGCAAATAAGTATGTTAAGAACATCCTTATCAAGCTAGTGGAGAAATGTAAAGATTGGTTTAAGAAATTACCTTTCACTTTATGGGGTTACCAAATTACGACAAGGACATCGATTGGGATGACACCAACTCTTTAGTATATGGGATAGAGGCAGTGTTGTTGATTACAATGGAAGTGAAGTCCTTATGGGTATTAGTTGAGTCTAGCATTCTAAAATACCAATGGATAAGGAATAGATTTGAATAATTGTCTCTACTAAACAAGAGGAGGTTGAGGCCATGTATCACATCTAATTGTATTAAGCCAGAATGGTCCACGCATTTAACAAGAAGGTTAAACCAAGCATGATAAACGTTGGTAATTTAGTGTTGAAGGTAGTTTGGCAACAAATTTAGGATCCTCGAGGGAAGTTCAGGCCAAATTAAAAAGGCCCTTACATGGTCAAACAAATATACTCCGTTGGTGTAGTGAAACTAGCAGATATGGATGGAAATGAGTTCATTGAGCAAGTGAACTTAAACTAATTGAAGAAGTATTTCATGTAAGGTGTAAGAAAAGTAAAATAGCCCATTAAGTTTAAAATCGAAAAGGGGAGCTTAGGCAAAAATTAAGGCATACAAAAATAGAAAGAAGAAAAAGAAAAAGAAGGAAGAAAAAGAAAAAGAAAAGAAAAAGAGAGCTCGCTAAGTTAAAAACCTGAAAAGGCAACTGTTGGCTCGTGAGCACTAAGAAGAAGGGTTGAATTGGTGGGAATTTAAATATTTAGAGGGAAGATAATGAATTTGGAGATTGAAAGAGAAGGAGAAGATATGGATACAAAATCTTTTATAGTGGTTCGGGTGTTAATGTACCCTACATCAACTCTTCAATTCTTTACAATTAGGTATTCTACTATCACTAAATGGTGTTTTCAAGCTCACACCAGACTTGTACACTTTGTGTTTTATGGCCCACACACAACCTTGCAACTTGTGTTTTAAAACTCACATAAAAACCTCTCTAGTGTTTTTCAAAAGGCTCAAACTTAACATATTACAAGAGTTTTAAAATTAGGCTAACTCTCAAACCCAATTACAATGGTGTTTGATGCTCACACCCAACAATATCAACTCACATACAAAGAATTAAAGATTGAGAAATAAAATTGTAAGAGTTTGATTATATTCAATGTTATTCTCTTGTATTCATATATGTTTGGTAAAGTGTTTAAGGAAATAGCCTCTAAAGAGACATTACAAAGAAACTATTTCTAAATCTCTAAAATAAGCTAGGCAGATTTTACATTAAATGTATGTCAAACTGATTTTATGGTAATGACTGGTAAGTCGTGGTTATGATTTCCCATCTTACGCTAAAAAGGTTGAAATTACGATAAAGAACTCCATTTGTATGTAATGGCTAGTCCACATAACATGTTGTTATTAGTGTTCCAGGAAAAATAGTCGTTGTGTTCTTTCAATTGATCAAAATTTGTGGTCATGATTTAACCTATTCTTAGGTGCGATTGGCACCACGAATCCTTCTATTTGATAAGGAAAAATTGCTTCAGCTGGTTGCGGTCTTGAAAGCCATTTCAACCTCGCGAATTTTGATATGTCAATGGTTATCTTGGACACCTGTAAGCTTTGGTTATGGACTTAGTTCCCTTCAATCAACTACAAAAGTCATAGTCATAATTACCAACGCGATGGTCACTGTGAATTTGACTGTTTGAACTTCATGTCTTTCTTAGCAAGCTCACAATTGCGATTTGCTTTGTAAATTCGTCTAGTTCAAGTTCATCCATTTTTTTGCAATGTCGCGGTTACGAATTAGAGTTTTTGATCGCGAATTAGAATGCTTTTCACAATGCTTGAGATTTAGACTCTCATCTAACTTTCAATGCAAACCTATCTTAGACACTGCAAAATCAACACTTAAAAATGATGTTAGAACTTATCAATCTACATTGCCAAGATCAAAAAAGAGATTTGTCCTAGGTTTTACCAACCTAGTCTAATAATCTCTTTTTTTTTTATTTTGACAACTTAGATTGATTTACATAAGTGTGAAGTTGCAATGGTTAACATTTTTAACAAATTAAACTTGTTAAATTAAATTTGCGATGGTTAGAAAAATAAATAACTAAGATGAGATTGCTACCCCTCAAATTATACTTCCCCTTAATTATGTTATGTAATCTCTTTTGCTATTTTTCTCCCCTTTTGTCAAGATAAAAAAAGAATATAAAGGGATTTGTCTAAGCTATATGACATGATTCGAATAGGGATTTGTATAAAGTGATTAAATTGAAGAGCAATCATACTATAAGAACAAACATAAGAAACATAAATTTCAAATTAATTTATTGATATAGATAAACAAAAACATAAAGATGCGGGATCGCAAACTTAGGCCATAAGATAAACAAAAACAAAAATATAAAAAGATTACAAGTCTAAGAAAGAAAACTAAAAGTTTGGAGAGCTATCATCATCTCTAGAATATTTAACTTCCTCATCTCCTCTTCCACCCAATGCTTCATCCCATTCTTCCACCTCTTGATCTTCGACCTCTTCCGGAGTATCCTACCAATCCTCAAAATCAGGGAGGTGGCAAGGTATAGCACCTACCTTCTCTTGAAGGTCCACCAAGTCACTGAAAAGGTGGGAAAGTAGAAGAAATCTCCTCTTAATCATCCTCATGACCTTATCCATTTTCTTATTAATTGAGGAGAGAGAGATGGCAGAGAACTTTGGTTTTGGTTTAGGCTTGAGACATGGTATTGGTTGAGCACCCTCCTCTATTACAAGCCTTTTCCTCTTTAAGGCTTAAGTAGTCTCATGCTTTTTTACCCTAATTGATCCCAAGATATAAATATAAGTGTTTGGATGCATAGCCATGGCATTAATGAGGTAGAGTAAATCAAGGAAATTATGGGATGACAAATATTTCTTAGTGAGGAATTTCTCATTCTCCTCATTAAGAGCCCCCACATATCGATAAATGGTTGTGACATGAGAGGGTAAAAGGAATTGGCTTTTAGGCTTCGTACTCATGTGAATCAATTGATCCATAAAGTATCGGTCAGTTTGGATGGGGTTGTTTTTGGTTAAACAAAACAAAAATGCTAAGTCTTTTTGAGAGACTTTTCCATTCCCATCACCTCTAACTTTTACAAAAAAAAAATAAAAGTAATAATACAGTGAAAAAGCTAAGTTGGAAGGGTGAAAATATATTTAGCCAGAGATGTTTTTGGGTCATATTTGGTTTTGATGGATATCTCATACCAAAATTTGGAATACATGTATTAGGTGCAGAGATGATGAAAGGGATATCATCTCCCACTTGAAGGTTGAAAAGGTTAGAGAGTTGTTCAAAGGTGATAAAGTAAATGCCCTAAAAGCCTGAAAAATTAACCAGTATTGACTTGCCTTTGATTCAGCTTTTCTGCTAAAGGTGACCGTGCCCATGAAGTCCTCCACAATTTCTTCGTATCCGAGTTCACCTCAAAAGAAAAATTCGTTCCAAGCCAAGTTTGATAAAAAGACATGAATTTCATCTTTGATTTCAAGGGACTCAAAGAGAAAAACAGAGGGAATTTTGTTGGGTTAGATTATTTTGTTAGAGTTGGCTTTATATCAGTCTTTCTCCTTATTTGTTATTCCTTTCATCAAGTGAAGGGCAAAAGGGACAGAGGGTTAGGTTATGCCCTTTCCTTTTTATGCTCTAAAAAGCTTCTTGGGTGCCATTGAGGGAAGTTTAGAGAAATTATTAGGTTTGAGAGAAGAAATTAGAGATAGATGAAGAGAATAGGTAAAAGTGAAATCGAGAGGTCTTCAAATGGTTGAAATAGGCAAAAATCTGATGAAAAATGATAATAAACGGTAAAATTTGCAATAAATGAGGGGGTGGCCTTAGTTGACAATCAAATCAATCAATGCTTGATAATTACTCTAATTTGTGATCATGAACCTTAGGCCGCAATTGGCAATTACAAAAAATCTAAGTAATGGATACGATTCCTAGAAAATCGAAGGAGTCAACAATCAAAACTTTTGGATTTTGAAAAAATTTACGATGGCAATCTAAAGTTGCAACATCGAATTAGAAGTGTGACAAAGAGTTGATGAGTGCCTGTAAATTGTGACCGCGAAGGGATAATAGCGACAATGAATTAGAAGGCAAAAAGAAAGGAAAAAAAAGGAAGAGAAATGGCCTTTCTAGATGTGATCCACTTAATGCAATGATGATTAATTCATGCAAATTGGCATAGAGAAGTACATTTGCATAAAGAATTAAAACATTCAAAGTAATTAAAATACATATTTATCAAACACATCATTTAATCATTCAAAACAACAAACTCAATAAAGAATATTCTATGATATCTAATTTTCACCTTAGGGAGCTTCCATCAAACATTCCTAACTCCCTCTTAATGAAGTTCATACTTTCTTCATTAAGGGGTTTAGTAAAAATATTCGCAAGTTGATGATTTGGGTCAATAAACTCTAACTCTACATCACCATTTTGGCCATGATCTCTAATGTAAATGTGTTTGCTCCTAGAGTGTCACATGGGATTCTTTAAAAGATTTTATTAGACTTGTGTTGTCACATTTGATGGGAATGTGATCAACAACTTTGCCATAATCCTTGAGTTGTTGTTTTATCCAAAGAATTTGGGTGTAATAACAACCCGCTGCCACATATTCCGCTTCGGTGGTAGATAAGGCAATTGGGACTTATTTCTTACTAAACCAAGAAACTAAGCATTCTCTTATAAATTGGTAAGTTCCAAAAGTTATCTAATAAGCTATCAGTATAATTCGCATCTGAATACCCTAAAAGACTAAAAGATGAATTCCTAGGATACCATAAACATAAGTGCAATGTGCCATATAAATATTTAAGAATCCTTTTAACAACATTAAAATGAGATTCCTTAGGGCATGATTGAAGCCTAGCACACATGCATACACTAAACATGATGTTGAGTTTAGAGGTAATGAGATAGAGGAGAGAACCAATCATACCTTTTTTTCATCAGTTGGCTTATTCAACTCATCTTTGTCTAGCTCGATGGTAGCACTCATTGGATGCCAAATTTCTTAAGTAGAACCTTTGTGTACTTGGCTTGGTTGATGAAGATGCCCTCTTTGGTTTGCTTGATTTGTAGACCAAGAAAAAACTTAAGCTTTGCCATCATGCTTATCTCAAAATTTCTAATCATACATTTATCAAAATCTTCATAAAGAGATTCATTAGTAGCACTGAATATTATATCATCAACATAAATTTGTACAATGAGTATGTCTTGATTATGCTTTTTGACAAATAAAGTAGTATCAAACTTCCCTTTTTCAAAATCATTTTATAAAAAAATGAGCTAAGCATTTCATACGAAGCTCTTAAAGCTTGTTTCAAACCATATAAGGCTTTAGTTAATTTATAAACATGATTTGGAAAAATGTAAGGTTCAAAACTGGGAAGTTGTTTAACATAAATTTCCTCCTTAAAGAGACAATTTAAAAAATGCACTTTTCGCATCCATTTGAAAAATTTTAAACTTCATGTGACATGCATAAACTAAGAGAATCCTAATGGCCTATAATCTTTCTATAAGGGCATAGGCTTCATCATAGTCAATGCCTTCCTATTGGTTGTACCGTTTTACAACCAATCTAGCTTTGTTTCTAGTAATGAAATCTTGCTCATCTAACTTATTTCTAAACACCCATTTGCATCCTACAATAGGGTGTACCTTAGGCCTAGGAACAAGTTCTCTTAAATTGGTTGAGTTCGTCTTGCATGACAATCACCCAACTCTCATCATTAAAAGCCTCATCAATTGATTTGGCTCAAATTGGGAAACAAACAAAAGATTATTGTCTAATGTATGAAGTTGAGATCAAACACTTACTCCCTTAGATGTATCACCAATAATTAGATCTTTTGGGTGATGTTTGGAGAATCTCCAATCCTTGGAAAGATCTTGAGATGGAATTTCCACTTATTATGGTTGGGATTCCTTTTCTTCTTTTGATGACTTGTTTTCATCAAGGTCTATTACCATTTCTCTTGAAGTTTACTCTAAATCCAATTTCTCAAAGTTACCTACAAGACTATCAACAAGAGAACCTTTTCTAAGATCAAGTTTACTAGATTCGTCAAACATAATGTTCATTGACTCTTCAACAACCATAGTACTTTTATTAAAAACCCTATAAGCCTTACTAGAAGTGGAATAACCCAAAAAAATGCCTTCTTTTATCTTAGAATCATATTTTCCATGGTTGTCCTTAGTATTTAAGATGTAGCATTTGTACCCAAAAACTCTTGGGTATGAAATCTTAGGTTTTCTACCATTCCGAAGTTCATAAGAGGTTTTGTTGAGAATGGGTCTTTTGAAAATAGGATTAGCAATGTAACAAGTAGTATTGATGGCTTCAACCTAAAAGTAATTAGACAAAGAATACTCATTGAGCATTGTTCTAGCCATCTCTACTAATGTTCTATTTTTCCTCTCTACACAAGTAGTATTGTTCTAACCAATCTAGCTTTGTTTCTAGTAATGAAACTTTGCTCATCTAACTTATTCCTAAACACCCATTTGCATCCTACAATAGGGTAGGAATAAGTTCTCATAGTTTAGCTCTCTTAAATTGGTTTAGTTCTTCTTGCATGACAATCACCCAACTCTCATCATTAAAAGCCTCATCAATTGATTTGGCTCAAATTGAGAAACAAACGCAAGATTATTGTCTAATGTATGAAGTTGAGATATAGCACTTGCTCCCTTAGATGTATCACCAATAATTAGATCTTTTGGGTGATGTTTGGAGAATCTCCAATCCTTGGAAAAATCTTGAGATGGAATTTCTACTTACTATGGTTGGGATTCCTTTTCTTCTTTTGATGACTTGTTTTCATCAAGGTCTATTACCATTTCTCTTGAAGTTTACTCTAAATCCAATTTCTCAAAGTCACCTACAAGACTATCAATAAGAGAACTTTTTCCAAGATCAAGTTTACTAGATTGGTCAAACATAATGTTCATTGACTCCTCAACAACCATAGTACTTTTATTAAAAAAAACCCTATAAGCCTTACTAGAAGTGGAATAACCCAGAAAAATGCCTTCCTTTGTCTTAGAATCATATTTTCCAAGGTTGTTCTTAGTATTTAAGATGTAGCATTTGCACCCAAAAACTCTTAGGTATGAAATCTTAGGTTTTTTACCATTTCGAAGCTCATAAGAGGTTTTGATGAGAATGGGTCTTTTGAAAATAGGATTAGCAATATAACAAGTAGTATTGATGGCTTCAACCTAAAAGCAATTAGATAAAGAATACTCATTGAGCATTGTTCCAACCATCTCTACTAATGTTCTATTTTTCCTCTCTACAACACCATTTTGTTGTGGTGTTCTAGTAGTTGAAAAGTTATGAGAAATCTCATTCTCTAGGTAATAAGTTTCAAAAGATTCACTTTGAATTTCCTTTCCATGGTCACTCCTTATCGAAGAAATGAAGTAACCTTTTTCATTTTGAACTCTTTTTGCAAAACTTTTAAAAGCATCTAAAGTGTCATTCTTATGAGCTAGAAAAGACTCTTAAATAAAACTATACTTTCCACCTAAACTAACACTCCTAATAGGTCCAACCAAGTCCATATGGATAAGTTGAAGAGGTTTAGATATACTTACAATATTCTTTGCTTTGAAGGAAGTTTGATGTTACTTCTCCATTTGGCATGGTCCACATGTCTTGTATTTTGAGAATTTTAACTTAGGAAGATCTTTCATTAGCTCTATTTTAGATAGGCCTTATAGGAGCTTCATGCTAGTATGACCAAGTTTTCTATGCAAAAACCAAGCCTTATTGCTAAGGGAAACAAGACATTTGAAAGATTGGTTACCAAAATTGTCTAAGTCAATTAAGTAGGTATTGTCCCTCCTTTCACCCTTAAAGATTACCTTTTTATCCATCAAAGTGATAAATCATCACTCTCTAAGGTTAAAGGTGACTTTATTATTTTATCACATAATTGACTTACACTTAATAAATTATGTTGTAAACCATCAACTAAGAGAACATAGCTAATTAGTGAATAACCATTTTTATCAGTTGTTCCAATTCCAATTACCTTACCATTGGCATTGTTCCCACAAGTGATGTTCCCACTTTCCTTCTTTTTTATGGCTATGAATAGCTTTTTGTTGTTTGTCATATGCTTTGAGCACCACTATCTATATGCTAATCATTGTCTTCATTGGTGGCTACCATAAAATCCTACATAATACAAACAAATTGTTTTTGTTTAGGTACCCAAGCATACTTAGGTCCTTGGGGCTTAGGTCTTAAAGGGTCCTCTAATTTGAAGTGAGCCTTCCTAATATAACAAAAATGTTTATATGGCCAAACTTCATGCAATAATGACATTGGAGTTTAGACTTGTAAATTGTTCTCCTATGCATAACTTTAGTATGAGTAAGGGGCCTTCTCATGCTATGATGGTGAGAGTGTAAGCATGTGCATGAATGATTAGGAGTATAAGAGAATTTTTTATGTGTATTAGGGTAAGCATGTTTCTTAGTATGGATGAATGAATGATTAGACTTTTTAGGCTTACGCTTTGAGCCTTAAGGTGCATTTCCCTTACCTTTGGGCATTGGTGGCTTAGTACTATGAGCACTCTTCCTCCCAACTACTAGATGTTCGAGGTGTTGAAGCTCTAATGAACGTAGTGAGAGAGGTTGTAGATGATGAAGAGGCTCCATTGAAGTTAAGACCATGTCTTACTAGGGGAGGTCATTGAGATACAATTAATGTATCCAAAGCTTCCTTCCCTTTATGAAACTTAAAAATTGAATTTCTAAGCTCAATTACCTCTCGTTTTAAGGTATCATTTTCCTTTATTAAGGAATCTAGAAAAGAAGAAGATCTTGTAAGACTTTCAACAAATTTTTTGAGTTCTTCATTTGAAGTCCTCAACTCACTTACAAGCTTATTTAATGACTTAAACTCATTTTTCAGTTTTGAGCATTTCTTTTTGTAAGTTTTCGTTTGTGACTTATACTTGTCACATCTTAAAGCAAAAGCTTATAAGTGATCATCATCTACATCATTAAATGCATCATAATTTTCACTAGAGTGGGGTGAAGAACTTACCTTATTAGAAGAGTCATCTTGTACCATGAAACATAGATTTACCACTTCCTCATCTTCATCTTTCTCACTAGAGTTGTCATCCCTAGTGGCTTTGAAGCTTTTCTTCTTTTCTTTATCCTTTTTCTTTTTCTTTTTCAACTTAGGGCAATCGTACTTGATGTGGCCTTACTTGCTACACTCATAGCATGTTACTTCAGTCTTCTTTTCTTTGAGGCTAGGAGATGCCTTCTTAAAGTTCCTTTTATCTTTTCTTTTTCTTATAAGCTCCTTGGTCCTTTTAGAAAGCATGGCTAGTTCTTCCTCTTCTTTTTCACTATCATTATCACTTGAGACAACCTCTACTTTCTTTGTCCTTGGATCAGGATTTGAGAACTAAAGTCTTATTCTCTATTTTATCATTCTTGTCCCCTTGTCCTATCATCTTTTTCATCTCCTCATCTTTTTCCAAGGCTAGCTCATGACTGAGAAGCTTGCCTATGAAAACATTTGTTGGCACATTTTCAATTTTTGGATTTGACTCTTGAATACTACATACCCTAGCACCAAACTTCTCAAGAGGTAAGGATTTAAGTATTTTGGTGTTTACCTTATGATTGGTGAGTATTCTTCCAAATTTCTTCATGTTTATGTTGATGGATAGAAGTCTATTCGTCATATTGGTGATGTTTTTATTGTCTTTCATCATGAATAGCTCTCATTATATCACATACATCTCCAATCTACTGGATTTCACCAAAGTTATGCCTTCACGGTAATTTTCCAAAGCTTTCCTAATTCCATGGGCTGTGAGGTAATGTTGTTACTCTTCCTATTTCTTCCCTTAACAAAAAGCTAAGAAAAATTGACATTGCCCTTTTGTTTCTTCCATTTGATCTTTTATAAGCTTCCACCTATTCTTCCATTGGGATTAACTCTTCACTTCCATCAACCACCTTAGTAGGACATTTCCATTCTTTTTCCACAATATCCTAAAGATCCAACACATCGCTATCCAAATATATCTTCATCCTATACTCTAATGCGTATCGTCGGATCCATCAAAGTATGGCTTGAAATGGGTGTGGATTCCTTTTTGTGCTATATGTCTTTGCTCACTTAATTGAGAGTTTCAATAAGACCTAGCTCTTATACCACTTGTTGGCCCTTGAGCACCAAGAGGGGGGGAACGGGTTGAATTGGCTATAATTTAAAAATTTAGAGGGAAGATAATGAATTTGGAGATTGGAAGAGTAAGAGAAGATATGGATACACAATATTTTATAGTGGTTCAGTTGTTAATAAACCCTATATCCACTCCTCAATTCTTCACAATTGGGTGTTCTACTATCACTAAATGGTGTTTCCAAGCTCACACCAAATTTGCACACTTCATGTTTTATAGCTTACACACAACCTTACAACTTGTGTTTTAAGGCTCTCACAAAAACCTCTCTAGTGTATTAAAAAAGGCTCACACTTAACCTATTACAAGAGTTTTACAACTAGACTAACTTTCAAACCCAATTACTACTAGGCTAACTCTAGTAGTAGTTGGCCTCAACAGATGGCAGTTCGAAGGATGCTACGGTTAGTAGAGTCTTACATCCATGGCAGAGGCAGCTAATAGTCCCAATCTCTTTTGCAGCTATATCTAGGAAGAAAAGAAAGAATAAAAAAGAAAAAAAAAAGGAAGAAAAGAAAGAAAATAAAAATATGCTCTTTAGGTTGAAAACCCGAAAAGATATCCTAAGCAAAAGTGAACAACTCACTAGATTGAAAACTTGCAAAGGCAGTCCAAGCAAAAGTTAAGGTAAATAAAAAATCAAAAAAATAATAAATAAAAACATGAAAAAATTTACTATAAGATGGACTCTTACCTGAAGCAACAGTGGGCTCTTCGTAAAAGAATCACTAACATCCAAAGCAACTCTGTTAAGTCCTATGATGATCTCACCCAACATAGTCGGCACTGGGGTTCTCCCTAACTCAACCCCTTCTAAGAGTGGTAAAATCTATTGATCTATCGCTTCATCCTCTCCCCATAACAAATACTCTCCTATCAAAATAGCTGCAATAATACGAGCCTAGGCCACTCGAGCATGGCCTCTAGAAGGGAAAAGAGTGATGAAAGGGGCCATGAGGATCTTCTCCTTGCCCAATGTGTACTTAGGTGCCTCCTCATGCTATATGTTGAATAGCTCTACCATTTTTCAAACACGTGGGTGAACTAGTTAAGGCAATGTGAATTGATCTACAGTTGCGACATGACAATCAAATATGGCACCAAATTCTCTAGCAAGGGACAAATCTCTACATCCTTAAAATGGAAAGTGTGATAAGGGATATATCTCTGCATCCCCAAAATGGAAAGTATGGCTTATGGAATCCCATAAGTCACATGCTACCCATAGAAAAAGAATGTTGAGGCAGATAAAAGACATATAATGAATAGCTAAAAGACCTGCCCATGGTATATCAAACTAGATCCAAGGTGAAAAGGACCATAGAAATGTTCTTAACATGGTTTAGGGGCTAGAAATAGTGGCACGAAAAGTAGATATAAAAAGGGTACTTATAAAGAAAGAAAATACTGGTAGGACTGTAAAGCCTCTGACTACGTCTATACAACCCCTAGCCAGGGTTATACGACCTTCCAATTGGGTTGTACAACCCTCAGTCCCTGGGAAAAATTGGGCAGCATCTCCTTTATACTTTGGGCTAGAATTGACATATGTATTTGCTCTAGAAAACACATATATGAAAAGAATGATAATGCACACTTAGAAATATACATTCAGGGGCCAAAATTATACATTTACGTTTAAAAGATGAAATATCCAAGTTTGACCAAAAATGGAGACTATGTCACCTTAGTTCATCTTAAAAGGTTCTAAGCAAGCATCCAAAATAAAGGCTTTTAAATCACCCAATAAACTGTACAATTGTGCAAAAATCTACTAAATGTACCAACTATGTAAAAGATGGGACTTTTAAATTACCTAAAAAAATAGAAAATATCCTAACAGCTAATGAAGCAAAGGGGAGTCTTTATTGCTCAACTACCTCTGCACTTAGAAGGGGTCGTCTCAAAATCTTCGACCTCGCCATTCATCACCACATACTTGTGCTCTACAGTTGCCTAAGCCAAAGCCTCATTCTCTGCCTCTACCTCTGCTAGACGGTGATCCTTCTCTCTGATCTTGCAGTTCAGGCTTTGGATCGTCTCTTGCAAGAAACATAAAGGTTAGGATGAATAAGACATTAGACACACAAAACATGAGTCATGAACATGTATACATACATTGCTTTTGTACTAGCCTACATAGAGAGTGTTTGTTGCATTACAATCCTTTTTAGAGTGGCGATCAAATCTACCATGGCCTTAGCTTGGATACAAGGGATCTGTGGAAGAAGAAAAGGAAACACATTAGCTACAAAGCACACATTATAGCTAAAACACAAGGAGACAAAGAAGAAAATACTTACATGGGTGGTCTTAACCAATTCGAATTCACATGGAGACTGGGTGATCTGCAGTCACATCATCAACCCAGTTATGAAATCATACATGACTCCATAAAACTGTCTGGCATAAAAGCTAGGTCACCTATCACTATAGGCTCCACACCTCCTGAAGTTGATCCACGGGCCCGTTTGTGGCCTTGGGTAGCAGCAGCACTAGATGCGAAGTTAAGGGTAGCAGACCACGAAGCAGCTTATGTAGTAGTGCCCTAACTCCCATGCTGCAAGATGATCCCTTCGTCTAGTGTGTATTGGGGGCGAATTCCTGAATAGCTACCTCTAACAAAAGAAGGCTCCTCACGAGTACTTCAATTATTCAGGATCTATATGAAGTACTAGTAAAAGATAACTGCTTCCCTAGCATGTAGCACACAATATTGCAGCAAGATTTGTGCCCTCAAGGTCCCTCGTTGAGAACAAACTCGTGGGAGGGCACTGTAGGATAATTCGCTCATCTAAGCCCTTACATGAATGGAAGATGTGCTTTTTAAGGTACAACTCCTAAATGGAAGGCTCCACCATCACTTCTAGAGGCCACATCTCCATGGGACCTCTCTAATCGAGACACAGCTACAATAAAGATAGAGAACAAACTATGAGTATAAAACCAAATAATGTAAAACTAATAATTATAACTCATATAATTTTATCTATGTAGGGAAAAGTACCTGGTCTAGAGTGATCGCGTTCAGGTGAGCGCATTTGGTAGCTATAGAAGACTTCGTATAGGACATAATACTCCACCACAAGACATGAGGATAGCCGCCATCTACCTCTTCCTTAAGGTCCAGCCCCTCCAGCAAGCTTATCTTAACGCCCCATGCCTGTCAACAAATGATAACATAAGTCTAAAAGTAATCAAACAAAACTTAAATGAGAAAAATAAAAGGATACTTACAATGAGAACCCTTCATACCCCACACATGTATCTCATGCCCCAGGAGTATCGATTGAGGTATCGATAGAGGCATACCAGTGCCGCTAAAATGGTGCAGCAGGCCCAGATCCTACAACACTAGCACCAAGAAAAGCTCTACCACGCTAGAAGCTCTTAAGAACAAGACCCTCGATAGGGCATATAACATAAAATAATGCATGAGCTAGTCAACCACCACACCAGAACTATAGTTAGTAACCTAGGGGTGCCAGTCTGTATGATAGGCCTTGCTACAGTCTTGCTCCCTTTGAGCAGGGGAACACAACCCAAGACCTTGAGTAAGTAATCCCTCTAGAGCACGGGCTTATAAACCCTAAAATTTGTGGGAAAGGAATGACTGTGAATCACAGTCGGTCAACAAGGTGAAGTCTTCAGAAGTGATCGTCACCTCGCCAATCAAGTGAAGATAGAAGGTATGAGTCATGTCCATCCATTGCTCCAACAACGTGTGCATTATCATCGAGTAGACCTTTGACGTTTCGTTCATTAGCATCTGCAAGAAAGTCCAAACACCTATGCCCTCTAGGCAAGCCACAACTCATGGATGTAGTGTCCAACCCTACTCCCTAGCAGGACCCATAGCCCCCTCCCTTATGGAAGGCAATAATCCCTTACAAGAAAATAAGAGGAACAGAAGGTGAATGAATAATGAAAAATACCTACCTATATATTTTTTAACAAAATTTATCGAGGTCTAGAAATGAAGGAATTAGAGAGATTTGGATTCAAAGGCAAGAAACAATAAATCCTAGTCATTGGGGCCTAATCACAAGCTTTGAGGAATTATGAAGATAGTTCCATAAAAATTAAAAAAAAATTCAATTAATACTCACAAACAAGGCATCAAAAGACTAGCAAGTCAGCAAGATTGATGAATAAATTATTTATAATCCGAGGTAAATATCCTTATTTTTCATAAGTTTTTTTATTAATTAATTTTAATCATTCCTTATGCAAATCATAGAATAAAAGTTTGAAGTGAATGCAAATCAAAGCAACATATTGAACAGATAAACAAAAAATAAATTTCACCAAAAATAAATGGTGTGTATCTTGGAAATTATTCCAAAATATTTTATAAGCTAACCTAATGTTCACTGGCAAAAAAAACAAAAGATTTTTGGGCAATGCCTAAAATCTACATTGGTAAGATGGGTAGAAATAAAATAAATTAAGAAGAAAGGGGAAATGGAAAAGAATGTCTATCACTCCCAAGGCAACTCTAGCAAGTGTATCGCTAGTTAGAGGAAAGCCAGACATAATCTTCTTCACAGTTGCGCCCTTCAATGGGCTCAACTGTGCGAATCCCCACTGGGAACACAACTACTTTAGGGCATCTAGGTTGTGATGTCTTAATTAGGAAACTCCTCCCAGACGTCAAACTCTCATTGTCATGGTAATCAATCATGATAATCGCCTGAAAAAAGCTAAGGGAACCTCAAGAGCAAGGTCTAAATTTTGAGAGAGAAAGGGAAAAGAGAGAAGAGGAATAACATAAATGAGGAGTACCATTTTAGAAAAGGTTTATATAGTGGACTAAGGCTATACAGCCCCTGGCTGGTTTGTACAACTGTTAATTGGGCTATACAACCCTCTTAAGTCAGTCTGAGCCGAAATGGGCCTTGTAAGCCCACTTTATCTCCTAACCCTATCGTATTCCTTTTTTGGCCCACCAAGGCCAACCTCATTTTCCCTCAAGCCTTAAAATACTAAAATTTTCAAAATATCCTTAGTTTTCCAGAAAGCCCAATTAAGCACCAAAATTATCAGAATAACCCTAGCTTCCCAAAGACCAAAATTAAGCATCAAAATTACCAATATACCCTAGCTTCCCTTTAGCCCTAGAGAACTAAATTTACCAAAATATCCATGCCTCTAAAAGAACCCTAGAATAGTCAAATTACCAAAGTACCATTAATGCTTCCAAAGCAACCGTAGAATGCTTTATATGTTCTTATTTGAGTCAAATCACTAAGACGTCCTTTGATCGCAAACTTAAACCTCAAAAATATCTTCAAGGAAAGTCTCTTCATCATAGAAGTACTAGGATTCATGAAACACTTCTCATAGCATTTAGGCTTAGATCCATTATCCTAAGAAAAGAATAAATCTCCAAGATAATCAAAAGGGCTATAAGGATATCGATTTAATTTTACAAATGTTAAAAGGGCTTAAATAACATAAGAACCACCCAAGGGACACCCTTAGGCCAAAATCATCAGTTAGAAAAAGTTGAAGCACCCAAAGAGAAGTGCAAGAGCACCAACAATTGTAAGTGGCCAATTATTCAATGCTAAACACCTAGTACCTGCTAAAAAGCTTTTAGTACTTGCTTGAGAGCTGCTGAAGAATTGTCAAAACACCCAGTACCTACTAGAGAGCTGTTAAAAACCCTTCTGTACTTACTTAAGAGCTATTGAAGAATTGTCAAAACACTTGGTACTTATTAGAGAGTTGCCAAAACCCCTTTAGCACTCGCTTCAGAGCTATTGAGGAACTGTTAAAATACTTGGTACTTGCTAGTGAGCTGTCAGAACCCTTTTAGTACCTACTTGAGAGCTATTGAAAAGCTGTCAAACACCTAATACCTATTAAAAAGCTGCCAAAACTACTTTAGTACCTGCTCGAGGAACCGTTAAAGACTTATATCCTTGGTTATCCTTACTAGTGTTTACAATCTTTATTTTGTTGAGATTTCTTCAAATAGCCATTTATCAAATGTTATTTTTTAGGCCCCACAAAGTAGGAGGCAAATTGTAAGCATCAGATTTTGGACCTCTGAATGCAAAGCCTGAAGATGAAAATCACCAAATCTATTCCTTAAAATGCAAAGGGAATTTCCAAAGAAAGAGATGAAAGCCCTAGGATACCTTAGAGAAACCTAAGACCAAACCTAAGACTAAGCCCAAGACAAGACCCAAAAGGTTGATGGGTCATACAACCCATCAAGTAGGATTGTATAGCCAATAAATCAAGGATGTACAGCCCACCCTAAAACGTTTCCCTTGAGAACCTTTTAGAATTGGTCCCCCTTAAACCCTTAGGTTGTACAACCTTGATAAATGGATGTATAACCCATGCTTGGCTATAAAACCCACGTGCAAACCCTAATTCTAGGATATTTCTCTCCCTCTCTATATTAGACATATCCATGGTGCAACTAGGACCATTTTTAGCCTTTGTGTACCCATCCATTATCTATAAATATCCTCTCATTTGAAGAAGGAGAAAAGGCCTGAAAACCCTAAGGTTATTCTGTTAAAATTACATCTTAAACATCTTTCAAACATAAAAACCCTAAACCCTAGCTCACACCAACTCATTTCAAGGTAGAACTAGACCTAATCTCTTTAACTTTGTGCATTCCCTAAGCATTTTGAAGGAAAATATTGATCTTAGTGGCCTCTGAGGGCACAAAAATACATAAAGGCATCTAGGAAAAGCCCCTTAGTCCCCCTGTCTTCTTATTCTTCTTTTTTCTTTCTTGTTTTCAAAACCTAAAAAATAGGGTCTATACATTCTTGATTATAGGTTGTACAACCCCTTATTTGGGTTATATAGCCCAGCTTGATTGGTAGACAATTTTTTTTTTTGTAAGGTTATATATATATTGCAACGTTCTATTTTTCTTCTCCATTTGGATTTCCTTTTTTTCCAAAACCCTATTAAGGTGTTTCAATGTTCCAATAATAGAATGCGATAAGGAATAATACCCTAAGTCCCTATTCATCTCAAAATGGGACCTTGGTGTGGTTTTAAAGTGGTTTTTCAACCTTTATTTATGTAATACTTCAAGTCCCTGTATTTGTTGTTCCTCATTTAGCCCTAGGTATTATATATGAATAGTGTTTAGCCCTCAATCTCCCTCATTCTTATGTTATATGCTAACCCTACATGGTTAATGGTACATATGGATGCCATGCTCTTTTAGAGCTACACAAGATGAGGATTCATCAATCCTATGATCCTTCTTTTGATGAGTTTTTGCCTTAGGCCATTAAATATCCTCCAAATTCGTTGTATTGCATGTTTTACTTCTTTTGATATTTATGGTTCATTTGCTCTAATTTTGTGTACTTGCCAAATAATTATATGAAGATGTGATATTATGAACTTAGATGCATATCTAGACACCTTTTGATGGGAGAGATGGTAATATATGTTATATTATTCCTTGTGCTTTGAGTTTATTTGGTTTGTTCTATATTTGTTTCATTTACTAACTTGTTCTTCTTTTAGGTGTAGGTGTTATGTTTGAGTAAGACCATAAGTTGGTCTCAAAGGTCACACTATGTTGTCATGGATGAATAGAAGACAATGCATGCTTATCCCCTTTGCCATGAATGCATGAACCTTGCTCTCTTTTTTATGTTTGGATATGGATGAATATATGACAATGCATGTTTATCCCTTTTCTGACGAATGCATGACCCCTCCCCCCTCTCTCTCTCTTTGATGTTTGAATATGGATGAATGGATGACAATGCATACTTATCCTTTTTGCCATGATTCATGACCCCTTACCCATTTAAGTTGATGATTTGATTTGCCTAAGTGAATCGTGCTTAAATGTATGTTTAATGGCGTTAATTGTACTAATCAATAACTCAATTAAGATATTGAAAGTGAACCAAAGATGTTCGAAGGCTAGATTCCAATATCTAGGCGGTTTGAGGGTGCCTAACCTCTTCCCCAAGCTATACCGAATTTTTAAACCCAATCTCTGATGGGGTGAAGACGCAATGGCCTTCTAATTGACTTAGATTAGGTTTAGATTTCACCTTCCCTGGATTCTTATCCCGACCAAAGTTGAGTGGTGACTCCACATTCCCCAAGGATAGTACCAACATATTGTTCCGATTTTGGTCCCCTAATGACTACCATTTTGGACTAAAGATTTTGAAATTATGCAAGGCCTAAAAGGATCCCTCATTGATCTAATTGTGTGCCACATCTTAGGGTCATTACCAATGTAAAGACTCACATCCTTTCGATCCTCAGTTGATCGATAAAAGGAAGGAATCGTAAGCAAGCTTCCATTTGTTTGAGCGCAACCATGAAATTTGAGGCGCTTACAAAATAGAATCATCATATTTTAGTACTTATTCACATTTGTCTCTATGAGACAATATTTGCACTCACTGTGTGCTATTATTACTTGTACGTGCCAAAGGGAGACTTTTAAGAGTTACGAGTCTTTACTTCAAGAACAAAACTTGTCATGATCTATACACTTGTAGGATTTTCCACAACAATTTTTTTGTAAAGAGGTGTATTTAATGGGGGATGACTTGTGTTAGAACCAATATGTTTTTCCATCATGATCAATGGTAGTGTTGAAAGTTATATTCCTAGGAAGCAAGGTCTGAGGTAGGGAGATCAATTTCTTCCTTGTTATTTCTTCTTTCTATGGAATTTCTCTTAAGGACTCAGCTTCTATATACTAAAGAATGATTCAACTACCATAAGGGATATAAAGATATCAAACTAAGTCATCTCTGCTTTTCTGATGACTTATTTGTTTTTCGTAATGGGGTTATTGGTTTATTACATCATCAAAAAGGATATTGATCATTTTGTTAAGGTGTATGGTTTGAAACCTAAAGTCAACAAAAAGTATGTCTTCTTTAATAGAGTCTAAGAGGATACAAAAAGAGCTATACTAAATACCTTGCAATTCTGAGAAGGCTCTTTGCTAGTAAGGTATTAGATATGCCTCTTATTTCTACAAGGTTCTTTCATCATCATTATTCTACACTTGTGAAGAGGATTATAGCTAGAATTATTCAATGATTAGTAAAGAACTTATCATATGCTTTTATACTCCAAATCAATTAACATTGTATTACTTAGCATGATAATTTAAGGGATTCAATCTTTCTACTTCCCAAATATGTTAATAAAGAAATATAAAGTATTTGCAAATCTTTGTTGTGGCAGGTAGCAATTCCAATAAACAAGGTTGATAGCTTGGGAAGAGGTATGCAAATTAAAACAAGTTGGTGATTTAGGAATCATATTCGTTCAACTATAGAATCAATCAGCCTTTGCATGTATGGGGCTTGGTCTCTTCAGAGAACGAGGGTCTTAGTCACCAAATTCAAGAAGCTCAATTTTTGGGGGATTGTAAAACTAATTGATAGCAGCAGCTGGAGTTAGGAGGCAATTGTTACAAATTAGGCCTTCAATTGAAATTTTCTTAATCTATAAATTGGGAAATGGCAACACTTTTGCTTTCTGGTTTGACACTTGGACTCAAGGTTTGGCTTCGATCGACAAATTTCCTAGGGCGAGAATTTTAATGATATTAAAGTCAGTAAATCTGCTAGAGTCAAGGAAATATGAAGGAATAGAATACAAAGCTTTTTAGATCCTATTGATGATCACACCTTGCGAATATAGGAGTATATCCAAAATCGTTTCTCAATCAATAACACTAAATAAGACCTAATCAAATGAAAGTTGGATTCTCAAGAGAAGTTCTCCGTAGGTAGCATCTACAGTATCTTGGTATAAACTAATTTGGTTTCTTCAAAATATTCTCAAGCATGCTTTTGTTACATGGCTAGCTTTGAAAGAAAGGTCACACACAAGGGAAAAACTACATAAATGGAGGCTTAGTGACACTGCATGGTGTGAATTCTTTCATAATGCCCTGAAAGCATCGCTCATTTGTTCTTAAAGTTCTTGATGCTTGTGGTATATGCAGACCACAAGTTTATTGAAGAAGAGGTTAGTTGATTTTATTTAAAAAATAATAATAATAATAAAAGGTAGGAGAGAATAATTTTGGAAAGTCAAAAATTATTTGATTTTTAAGCAAGTCCGTCTTAGGCTAAGTGGTATGGAAAGAAATATTCACCAACAGAGTTCTCCATTAGCTAATTTTGTTGGCTAATATACAGCAACAGTTTGAAAGCTGTGTGCCCGTACAGCAGTGTTACAATTAATACAATTTGATTCTTTGGCTTTGACCAAAAAAATAAAATTTCTTTACTAATTCATTCTCTTTCTATAATCACTATTTATTAGCACAACACTATCGCCTGAAGCACACTTCAATAACTAATATCATCCATGTAATTTTCACCTCCAAAAGACTTTCCATTGAAAAAGAGAGTGAGGACATTGAAAACCCAGTACAAAAATTATACAACTTTGTATAATTGGATTCTTTTTTTTTTTCCTTTTCAAACTCAGGCGTGATATCCATTTCAAAATTATTTGTTTTTAAAAAATAACTGTTTGATGTTAAAGATTTGGATGGAAAGGAAGTTTAAGTGGCGCAGCTGTTGCTAATGATTTCACAACAGGTAATACTACCAGTAGCTGAACATGGTAAATGATGTTAATATCCAAATCTTGTGTTCACAAAATATACCCTGGAAAGAAAATCATTCAACTCTAAATATGAATTTAGGCCAACTGTAAGACAAAGGCAAGCACCTATCACAGGATAAATTTTTGTTTCTAAAACGATTCTTCTGTGGGATTGATCGTTTCTATTTTCAGATAATAACAATAACCTTCTTCTAAATTAAAAGTTTAGCACCAACACTAACCTCAACTTTTAGCTAGTTTATTAAACTCAGTTTTAATTCACATTCTCTAGTCTCTATTTCCAGATGTATATAAAGTGATCTCTATAAAGGAAGCACCTCTGTCATATTTCTAAGAAAGTTTAAGCTACAGAAGTCAAGAGGTAGTTCTTTGCCTCATCCATTTTGTAGCAGACCACTTTTCCCCTGACAGAACCTCACATCCTCCATGTAAGCTGTTAGGATCTGACTGTCCATCTAGTCCCTGAAATACCAAGCAAAAGAATCTCATATCAGATCAGACCCTACTAAAATCTTTTCAAGTGTAAAGTCGACTATCAAAAATGATTAGTAACATGCGGTCAATTTTTTGAAATATGTACAAGTCTATAATTGTGGAACCTAATTGAAAGATAATGCCATGAGAGCGGTGTAGTTTTTTGTAAGGCTTTCATGTAATAAGCTAGGTTCATGTCCATGATCCCCTAGATGTGAAATTTAAGAAATGTTTATAAAACAAACCATGCTCCAGAAAAGCACTGCATCTCCTTTAATTGGCTTTACAGACAATCCCTTCACAAACTTCCCCCCACAGCTGCATTCACCTGTGCCAGCCTGCAGTCACTTGCAGATCAAACTCCCATATGAATACAAAGTTTTAATTTGTGATACTCGCAAGAGAAAGATAAGCATAAATAACATCTTCAACCAGCTAAATATAAGAGCTTTTCATGGCCAGCAAACATTTAGAAAGTGAATAGCAGTTAAAAACCATAAGAAATTTATCCAATTAACATCATGAACAAAACATTTTGTTGAAATTTGGAGTAGGATGCTCACCAGTTATAAAATTTGTGGAACAACTAATCTTGTGACCTAGGAATAAACATCATGCAGCACCATCAAATAGACAGCAAGGCTATATATGCTGGGTACCTATGGCAAAGATTTTCATATGAAGCAAAACTAATTGCCTAGTTCAATAGTTTATACTTTGTCCTACTAAAGAAATCCCCTTTTAGGTTTGCCTCATACATTACCCCCTTGTGGTTAGCCATTTCCCACACAGTAGTATGATCCCGCACAAACCATAAAAGTACCTATAGGCTATCCGAATGCACAAGACTCCCCACTTTCTGAGGGTTTATTATTATTTGTCACTAACCAAAGAAAGATTTTATTGCTCATTACAATCTCAAAACAAATACAACAAAGAAAACCTTTGACAGCTATTTACAACATGGTTGGTGATATTAGATAACCTCAAATTAACAATTGAATGAATTTGATTATAAACTACCTCAGCATGGAAATTATTCTGGCTAAAAATGTTACTAATTTTTTTTTCTCCACTGAGAGGCTTTTCATGCTTATGACTTTTGAGTCAAAATGAAGAAACCTGGTTGCCCCAAAGCTCACCCTCAACCAATGAATGTACATGAAATGGTCCAAGAAAATAATTTAATTTAACTTGAGCTCCTGCATTCATCCGATAGAGAGATATTGAGGCACTTCTAAGAATCCTAGGCTGACTTTCCAGCATCCAAGCTATTGGTAATTGGAACTTAAGGTAGTTTTATCAAATAATTATATGTCAGGGTAGAGAAATGTAAAATTAAGAATAACTAGAGTTTTAATTGATCAATTAGATTCAATGAATGGAGGTTCCATTCATGAATGTAAATAAAAATTTTATTTTCATTGTTAATTTCAAATGCATGCAAGAAGTAATTTCCAATCCATTTCAAATAAATTCTCCACATCTATGAATATCAACTAAGGTAAGTAAAACTGTATCCTAATTATTGTGTTCCAATCAGATAGGAAGGAATAAGTATAAATTTGAAATACCTAAAAAATTGTAATCCCAAATATGCTCTAATGTTTATTTTAAGCAGGGTATATCCTTCTTCCTTTACATGTCCAAGACTTAAAAGTACATAATTTGCACTAAAAACTAAAACAAATTATTGGATTTCAAATTCTTTTATTTGAAACTTTCCTTCCAGGAGAGAGAAAAAAAAAAAAAAGAGTTTGATGAGGTCCAATCTACGACTTGAATATCTTTTAATCGATGCATGTTACCATTAGACATATATGTAAAATTAAACCAAAGTTCCCAAAATCCAGGAAGGATCCTAATGCTCAATTGTAGATAGGGGTCAATCTATTACAAATACTCGATCTCAAAATAAAATACTCACTTCAAAATTTGGGACAGGGAAAAGACTGCATAGAGCTTAGAAACTAGGTTGAGAGATCATGAATGAAAAGGAGGGAATGCCACAGAAGGTAAAACCCTCACCTGCCCCCCACTCGACATGCACAAAAAAGAACTCCCAGTTGCTTTGGTTCGTGAAACATTGCACATGGCAAGACTTTGTAAAAGACCAAGCAAAAAAATTTATATAATCAAATGATGAACAAGTTTGATATGCACCAATTAGCAACTAAAGCTTCACTTTCGTCTGCCAAGCAGAGGTGTGAAATGAACTAAGTGAACAAAATGAAAATAGAGTATCAAATCTCAGCACTAACTACCATTGGAAAATATGTTTCTCCTCCTTCAACATTGTCACTCAAGTACATCAGCATTGTTGCTATACGCTGACCACCACGCTTCAAGTTAAACTACATAGGTGAAACGAAAAAAGAGAGACAAAGAGAGAGAACAATTATGGAGCAGTTGTAAGCATGATATAAGTTATTGACAAGGGAATGTAAATAACTCACAGTGTCAGAAAAGTAGTCATGATGGGGCTTGTAAAATTGATTCTTTTCATACCTGTGCTGCAGCAGATATTAGCCTTTATTCAAACATATTAGTTTTCCCTTTTAGAGAAAACAACACTTTACTGGCAAATAAGTTAGGTCCCCACCTTAAAACTTGGATGAGCTCCCCATTTTCTACTGGCACTTGAGAATAGACTGATATCCGTTTTTCAATTGCCTGATTGTTCAAGGAAAAAGAGAAATTGAAACAATAAAAAGCCAATTCATTGCAGCATTTTGTTAGTTGTCATTTACTAGAAGTGCACTCAAATAGTACAAACTGAGACAAACATTTGAATACTAAGAACAATAATAGTAGCCAATAAGGAAACATTTCACAAGCACACACATAGAGAAGCAGATGCAAGCTCATCTATGTTGATTCATTTCCTACTGTATTTGATGTAAAAGAGTAATTGTGTAAATAAATACAAGCTATGCAAATAGAATGCCTTTTATTCCTTGAAAGTATCAATATCAAATGCTATAACTTCAGTTTTCATGTGAGATGGTACAGTAACTTGGCATGAAACAAAAATACTAAAGCCAGACAAAAATAATTAAAATTCCATATATATTGATCATCATGTCGACAAATACAAGTACAAAACAGATGGAAATTTTACTTGTTCCAGCTTACCTATTAGGCAGAGAGGACAAAATTTCGAGAACATGCTTCTAAAAAGGCCTTTGCCCTAGACAAGTGGGGAGAATATGACTACATTCATTTAGAGGATTGGCATTCTTTGGCTTAATGCTTACTGGTAACTGTATAAACTGATAAATAGTAAAGTTACGAGAAGTGACAGACATGCCATTCTGAACAAACTAAACGATGTAGGACAGCTTGTAGATATGTTATGAACAGTACCATGAACAGTAATGTTAACAGTATCAATGGATAGCGTCTGAACAATATCGTAAACAGTGATAGTGAATAATAACCGAGATCATAGGCAGAGATTTGAGAATTTGGGAATCAATCCTAAAGTTCCAAAGGTGTCATATCCTAGGAAATCGAATTCAATCACAAATTTTAGAGCAGTAATTGCAGGAAAACTTTTTATTGATTGAACTATTTACACACATTAAAGCCTAGATATTTATAAGAAAACTACAAGACCTAGACTTATTCTAGTGCTTTAAGGATTTGAGTACATAAAACAAGACTTATCCTAATCCTTTAACGATTGAAATTCATAAAGCAAATAAAGACTAATACTATCCTAAACCAACAAGGATTCAAAATAAGACTTAACAATAAAATTAGACTCTTAAAAACATAAGAACAAGTTCTCCTAGAACAAAAAATTATGATAATACCTTCATTAAAATTCCTAAGTAAGACTACTAAAATTTAATAAACTTTCCAATCAACCTTAGGCTACTTATCATCCAATGTTTTCCAAACAATTGCTTGCACATTAGAACCTTTTTTGGCACGTCGTTTGTAAATATGTTACCATACTCCATTATTTCTCCTTGGCCTGGGAAAACTCGACCCTAAGTTAAAAGCATAAAATCTATCATAAAGATTAGGATCAAACTTTTTGCAACTCCTCCTCTGTTATCCAAGTACAATTGGATAGTAGATGACACATCCATTTGATGAGAAATTTTTTATAACCACCTCCTCTAGTAAAAACTACTTGATAATCAACAATACCTTCTATTTGTTCCTTTAGGTGGGTACAGGATGGAGACAAGCTACCACATCAACATTAGGCACGTCTTCATCATGACCTTGATATAAAATAAGATCTTTGTTGGACTAGATTAATTTAACTTAAGTCATGAACCTCTTTTAATTTTGACAATAGAGATTTATCAATTCTAATATTTTCATTAACTATTGTTTTGAAGATTATAAGTTAATTTTTATCATTGGAAGTTGGATGAAGTTCAAATCTCCTTGTATTGTTCACTCTAATTTGCAGTGAGTGTAGTGAAAATCACGACTGCGAATCAGTCACAAAGAAGGATGAAGCCAGGCCAGAGAAATTCGCAGACAACTTTGCTGCCGCGACATATCCAAAGTTGGCAAAGCCTTAGTCATAGAAGAATTCGCAGTGTGTGTCACGTCTGAATCGTGACTGCAAATTTCATAGTGACAAAAGAGAGAACCAAAGTCACAACTACAGCCTACAAAGTGTCTCCCAGGTGTCCGTTGAAGATCAAAAATCGCGAGGGCAAAAGTTTGTTCGTGACTGTAACTCAAGCAGTTGAAATTTTCCCTTCAATCAGAGAAATTCGCAGTCTCAGTCACACCCAAGGCATTGATATCTCACGACCAAGACTTTTGAGAGTGGTTAGAACACAACAGCTATATTTTCCTAGATGACTAATGAACAGCTGACTCGTGGACCAGCCGTTAGACACAAACGGGATTCCTCTATGAAAATTGAAAATTCGCAACCGTGAAAAAGTAGCAGCGACCGCGACTTCAGCCTAACAAGTATTTAATGTTAAATTTGCCAAGCACATCTTTGAAATTTGTTGATAGTTTTACTCTAACGTCTCTTTGGTGGATATGAGCTATAAATACTCTACCAAACATATGTAAATGCAAGAGAATTCATTAATTTATAACCAAACTCTTGCAAATTTGCTACTCATTCTTTCAATTCTTATTTATGCTTTAGTGATTGTTTGGTGTGAGCAATAAACCACATTGCAAGAGGTTTTAGTGTGAGCCTTGAAAACAATTGTAAGAGGGTTTAAGTGTGAGCCTTGAAAAAACTTATAAAAGATTTTTGTGTGAACCTAGAAAACACAAGTTATAAAAGTTTGGTGTAAGTTTGAAAACACCTATTGAGTTGAGTGAAATACCCAATTGTAGAGAATTGAAAAGTGGACGTAGGGTTAGTTAATACCCGAACCACTATAAACTCTTGTCTATTATTCTCTTCTTCTACTCAATTTCTTAAACACCTTATCCCTCATTTCAATTTTTTTTTTAACACCAATTCAACCCCCCCTTCTTGGTACCCTACGCCAACAATCTTCAATGTTGAAAATATTGCTTATACCTATGTCATTGGAGGGCTCAAGGACAAAAGCATTTGGGTTAATTTTCTTCAAAATCTTGAAAGGACCAACTTTTCTTGAATGAGGCCTTTTGTAAGTATTTGGGAAACTGTTCCAACCTAATGCAGATCATAACCATCACTCTTTGAAATTCAATAAACTTGCACCGCAAATCAGCCTTTGTTTTGCATCCTTCATTGCTTATGACAATTTTTCTTTGAATCTCATCATGTATATCACAAATGTGTTTCCTAAAATATGAAAGAATATGAGTCACTTCGCGACCGCAAATCATAGTCATGATTGTAGAGTCACAGTCGACCAAGAAGAATATGAGTTACTTGCATAGGAACATATCACAAAGTATAGAATCATTGTAACCACCACATAAAAAAGTGACAAGACAACGACAAGTTATCGAAGTAGTCGAGTTATCAATCAAAACCACCTTATATGGATGTAGATATGGTTCGGTTAAGCATTCAACTATAGATGCCAATACAACATTCATCCAACTATCACCATCAACAATAAGCTTCTTTGCTTGATCACCAAAGTGAACCAAGGTTTGAAAGACTGAAGTGTGTTGACTGCTAGAATGCGTCTAACAATAGAAAGTAGAGTAGAATCAACACCTTCATCTGAAAGATCGTCCTCTACATCTTCTTTATAATCACTGGAATGGTCTTCTTCAAATATTTCTCTTCCTCTTTAGGCATTGATATCCAAGATGCCCAAATGGACCACAACTAAAGCATACAATACCTTTACTCTTAGCATTGGAGACATTAAATGAATATGCTTTTGAATTATTGAAGTGATTTGACAGTTGGGAATCAGTTATTTTTTGTGCAGCAATTTGTATCAAAACCGCTTTTGATTGCTGCCCCTCCTGTTTGAATCCAACTTTTTCTAGTTTTTGGTTAGTTCAAACCTTCCTCCACATCAAGGACCAAGTGGAAAGCACGTCCTGCAGAATATATAGGTTGTATATTCAATTATTTCTTGATTTAAAACCTTAGACCAGCCTAAGATCTAGCCACAATTTGATTAACATCTTCTCCGAATCTTTAGTTCTTCAAACTGTTGTATGTATTCAGCCACCAACATGCTGCTCTGTTTCAAAGAATACACCTTTCACATATTTTATCAAGGTAGCTTTCAGGTAGGTACTTCTCTTGAAGCTTAGCTTTTATGTCTCCCCACTTATTAAATGGCGAATCTGCTTATCTTCCTATGTCTCACTCAACACCATACCACCATATCTTTGCCAATCCAACAAGCTTCATCTTAGTATTCCTCCATGTCATACCAACCAAACAAAGAATATTAACCTAAGTGCAAAATAGTGTAGGATCTAGCCTACCTTCAAAACATGGAACATCAACCTTGATCTTCTTAGTAATATCTCCAGCCATGTCTTGTTGCTGTTCTCCATTAATCCGAACTGCAGTTCGCTGGTTTTGGTTCATTGGCTAAAGTTGTTCTCTTGCAGCCGATGCTTGTGGGAGAGTTTTATTACTCACAACTTCAGTTATCTGATTTCTAGGGTTTGCAGGAATCTGTTAAACAATTCTCTCATCACCTCTTTCATTGTTTTCATCATAACATCCAACGAGAAGTCACAGACATGCCATTTCAAAAAAGCCATCATCTCTTGCTTCATGATCTTTTTTAACGAACTTAACTCTTGTTAAAAAGATCAAAACTTTTAACTTAACTCAGAGTTTGTCGCCATTATTGATGAAAATTTAGCAACAAACTTCAAAGATATCAAAGCTCTGATAATAAACTGATGTAGAACTTGTAGCTACACTATGAACAGGACCCATGAACAATGTCTGTGAACAGTAGCAGCAAATAATAATGGAGATTATAGGTAGAATTTGAGAGTATGGGAATCACTCCCAAGGTTCCAAGGGAATCCCACCCTATGAAATCGAATTGAGTTACACAATTCTAAAGCAATAATTACAAGAACAATTTTTATTAATTAAACTATCTAAACTCATTACAAACCTAGATATTAATGGGAAAACTATAATACCTAGACTTATTCTAGTCCTTTAAGGATTAGTGTACATAAACCAGACTTATCTTAATTAGGGGTGAGCAAAAACCGTACCGGACAAAAAAAAACTGACCGAACCGATTTAATTTGGTATGTTCAGCTCAGTTCTTTAATAAAAACTGATTCAATTTGATTTTTCTTTTTTTTAAAAAAAAAATCGATTTGCAATTTCAGTTCAGCTTTTTATATAAAAAAAACTGAATAAACCGAAATTATTAATATATCAGCCAATTTCAATTGAACTAAAATTAAAATACATATAATTTAATTAAATCGAATCGAATCAAAATTTTATAAGTTTGGTTCAGTTTGTATATCTGTAAAATTCATTTTAATTAATTCAGTTTATTCATTTTTTCAAAAATGTCAGTTCGATTCGGTTTGCAAAATATAAAATTCAATTTGACTGATTTTAGCAAAAAATCAAACTAACCAGTTTGCTCACCCCTAATCCTAATCCTTTAGAGATTTAAATTCATAAAGCAAATAAAAGATTAATATTATCATAAACCAACAAGGATTTAGAATAAGTCTTAACAATAAAATTGGAGACTTTAAAAATATAAGGACAACTACTCCTATAAGAACAAAAAAATACGATACCCTTATTAAAATTCCTGCATAAGACTAAATTTTAATAAACTTCCCAATCTATCCTCCTCATCATCCAACATATTCCAAACATGTGCTTGTGCATAAGAACCCTTTTTGGCATGTTTATAAACATGTAGACATCACTAAAACAATGTCTCCTTAGCCTAGGCATGCATAAATCTAACTTCAGACTTTGAGATGGAATAGTTTTTATGCAGCCACACATCATCAATAGTCTCCCTCCTCAAATGGAATTGCTAAATTTATGCACTTTAATAGGAAAGAAACAGTTTTCCTCAGATTTATTGATGTAATGAACATCCATTGCAAGGTCATGCGGGTTGTAACAGCCACAATGCTGCACTAACATGCAGCGAAGCAATGGATCTTAATAATTTCAGATTGCTTTAAATAAGTAAATTAAGGGCCTTGACAATCAGAACTAGAAAAGGAATGACGAGATTGTGGTGGAAAAAAAAAGGTGAAAGCTACATATAAGCTTTCTCAAAAAAAGAAAGCTACATAAAGGCACATAAATAGATAGGAAGCAAAAGGAAAAAAGATAGGAAATCTACTGTCAACCTAGGGTCATGAAAAGACAGCAGAAACATAGAAAGGCATCCAAGTGTACAAGGCTTCCTGCATTGCAGGCTCTAAAATGGATAGATACATGCAGCTCTAAGCCGGCTAGATATGTGCTCCTTCCCTTGCACTAAATGGGAAAACAAGGCTTCCTCTTTCCTTGTGGTTAAGGATGCTCATAGGTCAAAAAGAATTGTCAACTGTTGCATGCTAACCCAACCTAACCTCATCTGTTTGACGAGAGAAAAACCAAAACCATTAAAACATTGTGTATGATTGAGAGTATCTCAGGTTCTACGGGTTGATCCTCTACAGCCAGTTTTGGGTTAAATGAAGTCAAAATTATATCAACTTGAATAACAAACTCAAGGACCTTCAAAATTATGCTGCAACTGCTTTGCGAATTACCTCACCTTGACTTTAAGACTTATTCTGAACAGTATACCAGCAGATAGACAGAAGTGGGATGGGGGTGGGGGTGGGGGTGGGGGTGGGGGTGGGGGTGTGGGTGGGGGTGAGGGAGAGTGAGAGTAAGAGTGAGAGAAAGTGAGAGTTTGCCATATGAAATCCAAATTTTATTTCATAAGTAAACACGAGAGAGAGAGAGAGAGAGTGCATGTACATGTGTGTGTGTGTGTGTTACAGTTCAAATACCTCTTTGCATCCAATCCAACATTAAACCTTTCAATTCTTCAATCTTACTCAAGCCTCAACCCAGCAATGACCAAAGAATTTCCAAGTAATGATATCCATGTATGATTTGAAATAAAATCCAATTTTGCAAAACTTGAATTGAGAAGAAAGAGATGGAAATTTTGATCTTGAGATCGCAGGATAAGCTGGGAAACTAAATGAGATTTAAAAAAGGTTGCCCAGTGATGAAAGAGACAGCAACTATAATTGCCAAAGACTTTGAGAATTGAGAATAAAAGTGGGCAATGGAAACAGATTGGGCAATTGAATAGGCTTCCTCTCTGTTGGCTATGTACTCATTCGAAAAGACATTGTTTTGCAAAATTATAATATATAGCCCATTGTATGTAAGATATATGGGTCAGGGTACTGCAAATTTCTGAAACTTTGAAACTGCGAACCAGTGCCGAACACCATCAGTTTCATATCCTCCACTTATGGTTGAACCATGACAATTGACCTGTTCATTTCAGGTTGGGATGGCTCAGATTAGTTGTGCCATTGCTTCTAGCAGGTTTGAGTTCAGCCTTAGCTGTGGTATGAACACAAAAATGAAAACAGAAACATAAATGCAGGTTTGAGTTCAGCCCTAGCTGTGGTATGAGCACAAAAATGAAGACAAAAAGATAAATGGATGCAATTGTCATGGTATTTACAGCTTGGAATCACACCTAAAAAGGATGCATCAGAATCCATGGATTATGGCAACTCAAGCAAAAAATACCAGGACCTAGAATTTCATACTTACACCTCATTGCTCCAAAAAGAGTTTCTAAAGCTATAAATCAAATGGGCATGTGGATATTAAGTAATTGACAACTACTTGAAGACTAAGAAACATTGAGGAGATGTGCCCAAGTTGCAGATTGGGTAGAAATTTGTTGGGAAATTACTCCCAAGTTTCTAAGGGAGTCCCACCCTAGGAAATCGAATTGAGTCGAACAATTCTAAATTAATAATTGCAAGAAAAATTTTTATTGATTAAACTATCTAAACTCATTACAAACCTAGATATTTATGGGAAAACTATAAGACCTTGACTTATTCTAGTCCTTTAAGGATTAGAGTACATGAAACAAGACTTTTTTTAATCCTTTAGAGATTTAAATTCAAAAAGCAAATAAAGATTAATATTATCATAAACCAGCAAGGATTTAGAATAAATATCAGCAATAAAATTGGAAACTTTAAAAACATAAGGACAACTTCTCCTAGGAGAACAAAAAATTATGATAATACCCTTACTAAAATTCCTGCATAAAACTACTAAATTTTAATAAACTTCTCAATCTTTCTTGGCCTCCTTATCATCCAACATATTCCAAACAAGTGCTTGTGCATAAGCACCCTTTTGGAACGTTTATAAACATGTAGCCATCACTAAAACAATGTCTCCTTGGCCAGGGCACGCATGAATCTAACTTCAGACTTTGAGATGGAATAGTTTTTATGCAGCCAGACATCATCAATCCTCTCCCTCCTCAAATGGCATTGCTAAATTTATTCACTTTAATAGGAAAGAAACAGTTGTCCTCAGATTTATTTGTCTAGTGAACATCCGTTACAAGGTCATGCATGTCATAATGCTGCATGTACATGCAGCAAAGCTATGGAACTTAATAATATCAGATTGCTTTAAATAACTAAATTAAGTGCCTTGACAATCAGAATGCAACATAGTTCCAACATCAACCACAACAAAAAACAATCACAAAATAAAAATCCTCATCTTAAGAAATTATGATTCAGACTAATCAATCTCCCAATTTGGCCCAGTGTTATTAGTGTCACTTCATATGAGAATTTTGTTTGCAATTACTTTCAAAGTTCCAATGGCCCCCATTATTGCACCTTCTTTATTAAATACCCTCAACTTCCTAACAACACATGGCATGTCCTTGAAGGCAGTGGATTACATCAAACTGTACAATTGAAACCTAAGATGGAATTAAGTCCCCTAGCACCTCTCATGAACTTATAGGTGTTACAATCCTAATTCCGAGCCCCTTAATAGGCTAATACAGATTTAAATGTGGTCAAACCTGAAACTATATTCTTTACCAATATGAATAGAATCTAAGCTTTTTGTCATGACCTTAAGCCCCTTTCCATTCATTATATTTATTCAAGGTGCAATATCATTCCTTTGAAAGAAAATACAAAGGCTACAAACTTGTCAGCTTCCATGCCTAAATATAAATAATTTGGAAAGCAGCCTGCATATTTCTTCCAGAAGCTAGGTAGAAAGGACCAGCAGCAGGTAGCAGTTTTTCTAATCTCATTTTATTTAGACAAACAAAGTGCAGTATATCCATCCAAAAACAAAATGCAAAACATCTCAACAAGATTTGCAGTAATCAAGTCCACTCTCTCTCTCTCACTCTATCCATATATCTATCTATCTATCTATCTATCTATAGCCCCCCATGTGAAAGAAAAGCAAGACAAGCAACCTACTCCATAATTTCACCATCTAGCAGGTTTATTAGAGGTGTTCAGAAACTCAACTTAATTCATCAACAGGCATAAGACCTCTTATTCTGACATCAGGTGTCACCTAATACCTGCTCACATATAGTCTTCTAAGCTATGCATGAGCAGCCCTGCAACAGCGAGTATAGCAGGTATTCAACTTCACACAAACCGGAAGACATTTTAGTCTTCAAAAGTAGATCAGACAAGAACGGGTAATCTAGTAATTGAAGGCAAGGAGAAGTGGGCACAAAAACAAACTAACCTGTACCATTGGATACTTTCTGTCTTCAGAACTCAGAAACATGCCAGAGCTTGTCCTCACATTACTCTTTATTCCCTGAAAATAAAACGCAGCAGAATATTTAGCATGAATTAAAGAGTAATTGTTGAAAGTAAAATGAAGAAAGCATGAAAACACTAGTTCGCAAAGAACACAAATTTGGAATTAAGTTTCAAAAATAATTTAAGTTCGATGATACAACAAACTTTTGACCAATTGTTTGTAGAAACAAAAGGCCTTATCTGTTTTCTGGGATATAAGGAAAAGACACCTTAACTATTAAATTTCCTCTTATTTATCAGAATTAAAGTGTAATTTCAAGTCCCTCATCTTGCTCATGCAGATTGTCTTTGACGCTGATGCACATCATTGTTTTCCAAATTGTCTGGCTTTCTTAGGATCAGCAGGTTTTCTAATTGCATTCTCCAACTTTCTGCCAGCTTTTATTTCATCTCATCCATTTTCTCCCCTGAGGCAACTATATATATTTCTATTGGGCTAGTAGCCCAGTGGTCAAGCAGTTGCCTCGTAGTGCAAGAGGTCAGGGTTTCGAACTCTGGCAGCCCCCTTCCCCTTAAATAATTTTCAATTTACCAAAACAAAAGAACTTTACATATTTCCCACATGCTCAAGTTAGCCCTATATTTGATACCTTTTAGTTTAATTCCTTTAATGACAAACTAAAAAATAAAATTTCTGAAAGAAAATTGCTCATTTGATATAAGTAAAAGAGGGGAAGATTTATAATCCATATCTTTTTATATTCATCTTTTGTAGGATGTTCATGTATATGAAGCAAACAAAATGATACAGGTGATTCAATCAGTCAACCACAACATGGCTCATCTATTTCAAGGCAAGAGAAATGAAGCAGCAAAACAAAAATAGAAAAACTGTAACAAATAATTAACAATTATTTTGAAAGTAAAATATCACAAAATATTTAATGTGCGCACACAAAAACAAGAATAAACAATATAGTTGGCCAACTTTCTAGGTCTATGAGGCTTCAGAACTATCATGCGGCACAAGATGCTGTTTTAACCATACATGCTATTTTAACTTGCAACAATATATGGTGTAATATCAGACTGATTCCAGAAAAAAAAAATAATAAAAAAAGAGACAAAGTTATGCATAAACGCATACAAAAGACATGCCTTTATAATTAATATCTACCAGCAATTTCCATCTTATAATTGAATAATTGATGCATCTTTTCGAGCATATCCTCCATCTGAATTTCAAGAATAAAAATTTACTTGGACAATCAAACAAGGAAAACAAAATTATTTATCTTCTCATACATATGGAAGCTACATGCTTTTTTCATGCTATATTCCAAACATCTAGTACAAGCTATATGGTTCACATGCCATAGGAAAAATAATGCTAACGAGTATACAGAATATAGAGTACAAAATATAAGTGGACAAACAGAAAATGTAGAGGCAGTCTCACTGATCACAACTGACAAGCTTAAGGTAATAAATTGAAAGAATGACACTCTAAGATAAACAAGTTGGGAAGACTATTAGAACTCCAAACTTATAAACGTGGGTTCTTTAAAATGAATTCCAGTATGAAAGAAAAATAAAGATAATTAAAGAATAATTATTTGATGTAAGTGAAGGAACTGCAGTCAACTCGAAATCATTGATACAAACATAAAAAATAAAAAATAAAATAACAAAGATCGCATTGAACATTAACAGAAAATTTGTAAGACATACCTTCCCTGTCTTCGCATCCACCACAGTGGAAATTTGAAGGCGAGGCAGGGCGACTGCTCTAAGATAGTCACATTCCTGCAATACCATAGAATTATGAATAAACCAATTGTATTTTCCTTCAACATCTGCAACATAGCATTTTCAACTCTGAACAAAATCCTCAGTAATTCCATCAAAAGTAAAGTAAGAACCACCTTTTACCCAAAAATGATGGACTTAGCAGTCATTTGCAGAAGTCTATTGTCCCTTCATCAGGGAAACTACCCAAACAAAGTACAATATTCCTCAACCCTCATTAAACAAGGTTGAAATGATAGCTTGATTTTGAACTTGTAAAGGCAAAGAAAAAGAAAATGCAACTTACTTGTGAAGGAAATTTCAAATAAATGTTACATATAAAGTAATTAGATTTAGAAGAGATTTCAAGCCATGAAAAAAGAGAAAGAAGTTTTATATTGCATAAGAGCTTTCTGCAATTTTATCTAACCCTAAATGATTTCTAAGGAATTCTTATTCTTTAGATAGTTCTCTTGGATGCCTATTTAACACATCGGTCCAGCACTTATGCAAATATTATTACTTGATAAAGAATTGCTCTTGTAATGAAAGAATTTAGGTCAGGCAGATAACTTAAATTCTATAGGTCAATGGCACATAGCGCAAGAGAGAGCCAACTGAGGTTAAGCCAGACAGATAACTTAAATTCCCCGAAGATTACCCTCTTAACACTCCATACCATGAAAAAGGAAAAAAAGAGAAAAACTGAATTATAAAATTGAAATTAACTAAGCATTAAAAAACTCAGAACCTCCCCACCTCCTTTCCTTTTTTTGTTTAAATAGTACCATGGCTGTATTAGTGTAAAAAAATTGCACAATCGCCAAATTGAAATTAGTTTATAGAATGTAGGTTCCAATCATGCCAAAGTGTAACCATATAAGTACACATAATGCTAGCCTTTGAGGACTCAAAATTCCTTTTTGGGACTTTTTCTTGTCAATCCTATATGCATCTGATTAACATATACAAACATGTCATGACAGACTATTCTGAAAATTGTAATCGCTATTAATTATACCATCTACGAATAGCAATGTGATGCCTTTTGAGTTAATAAGCAGTACCTAGAAACCTGTCCTTGAACAAGGTAAATTGAATTCGATTTGCAGCATCATTGTAACAATCAGGAGAAGTTTAGTTCTTTCTTTTTCCTCACTCAAAAGAGAAGCTCAATTAAATCTTAAGATATAGGCAACGAATGATACCTCTGTGCTTAAAAAGTTGTGTAATACGATAATCCGTGGTGACCAGCTAATTATTTCAGGTTTGACCTACATAAAAAAAAGATGGGGAAAAAATAAGCTACACTATCCAAAAGTATGACATCATAAACAACATTAGAAGTATCAGTGCAGAGGGGAAGATAAAATAAGAAGTTAATAAAAAAAATTTATTCTGTAATTAGAAAAAAATTTTATGTCTCAACTAGCTGGCCAACCGTCAATTGACAATCAAGTAAACTTTAAATGGTTTTGTTCAAATTGAAATAATGCACAAATATTTGAATTTTCACAGGCCACCCATCCCAAAACGATAAATTTTGCACCCATCATGAAACGACAATTTTTTGCATCCAATAACTATCACACGTCCTAGTTACTATGTCATGCATTCTCATTTACAGACACTCAAAGATAATGTATAGAAAAATAATTTAATCATACCCTGAAATATTAGCCCATGATAATTATATTTAATAATTTTTTTTACCTTTTTCTATCATTGATCTTATTTCTCTTGTATCCCTCCAACTGAAAAAAGATACATCTACATTGAAACTACTAATTATTTGCCTTTTACATCACCATTTGGGATAAATAATAAAAAAAAAAATAGCAAACATACATGTCCAAGACGTAAAATTTCTGCTTCTTTGTCGTTATCCCAATGAGGAATATCTGAAACATCCAAAACAGTAACTTAAAAATTAAACAATGGAACTATGTTTTCAATTAACCTCTCATATAATACTATATCAAACAATTCTCCAGTGAAAACCTATAGTTTTATGACAATGAAAATAATTCAGCTCCACATGATGAAAGTAAGCAGCTTAATTGTTCATAGATCATAAAAGTAGCATTTTGTGGTACTCTTGTCATGCAGATCTCCTAGATATAAACCAGCATTGGGGGAAGAATGGATTGCCAAAACAAGAGAGAGAGCTCAAAATGAAAGCAACTAAGATAACTTTCCACATCTAATAGACAATGATTAATGAACACAAGCAAAAGTTTCAGCAACCACGCTTGAGGTACCTTCTACAAAGCAGTTTACTCGCTATATATGGTAACACTAGCAATGCCTTGTGCAAACTACCATCATGGTGTATTTATATTCTCAATAGTGACTCATACCAACCTCTGGGCAACTGAAGATAGCCATCATTTTGAATTTTGCGCACTCGTTTAAATGATGGAAACTTGGTGCCTATAAAGGATGTGGTTCAAAACAAAATACACCGCAATGTTAGTACTGGTTCTTTAGCAATTCATCTGTTTTCCATAAGAAGAATTTTTTTTTTTTAAAAAAAAAAAAAAAGCAGCTTTTTCTTAGTTAAGGAGCAACAATCACTGACAAACTATAACAGGCAACTAGAACTTTATTACAAGTGCTCTCAAAATTGAAGTTCTTTGTATCATGCAAGATTGCCAGTAATCTGTGTACTGCTTTCTCCAGAATTTTCCTTAGGTGATCTCCTTTTTAGGAATGATCAATCCTCAGGAGAAAGCAACAATCTTCAAATTATAAAGGACTCCACATTCCCCAATCCTTGTGTTCCTAGTAACAGAACTGGTGACCATGTTTTAGAAGTTGTAATTCTAAAATACAAGTATAGGTACTTCTAAATCTTCCTAAAGTCCCCATAAGACATTTGATTACAAAAAGGAAAACCAACAATAAACACACCAAAAAATAATAATAATAAGTGTTTTCGTAATGAAACAAAGGCGGAAAAGTTTCAAAATGCCACAGAAATTACCATAGTATTCAAGCATAAGCTACATAAGAATGAAACTGAAAGACATTGAATGAAATTAACCAAAAAAAAATTACCATATGAATCCTCCAGCTTGTTTATAAATGCTAACTGTAAGAATGCACCTGCATTGCAAACCCCCCCCCCCAAAAAAAAAAAAAAATCAATCTTCCTAAAAACATAAGCACAGACTATATGCAATCATTATTTACAAAACTTATTTTCTAGAACTGTGAAGCAATTACTTGATATCACATGATCAGTGGTCAACTTCGCACTCAACGAATGTATGATTTCAAATTCATCAAGAAATATACTTTTCAATTCAATTATTTGTTTGATAAATTCAGAATTCATAAAAATACGATCTAGATTAGATTCGTTCAACGTGTAAAATGGACACAGATGAACTGATTATTTTAAAAACTAAAAAGTCAAATACATTTTAAATTAAGAATTACAGGAAGCAGATCCCTTATAACTCTTCAATGATTAATGATTGGCACAAAGTAGAAAGCCAGAAGAAACCTGATACCTATGATCATTCCAACGGAGACGAAGGTTAGGAGACCGAATACAATTTTCATGGTAGAGGCCATGGCCAAGAGAGAGAAGATACAGTAAGGATGGGTTTATTGGAAAAGAGACGAGCCCATGCCCGGTTTCTTTTTGAATGTATGAAAGTGAAAATATACGGTTCAGGAAGCAGAGCTTCATGAAATTATAATCTTTCATTGAGAGTATTTCTATTTTTTTTTTTTTAATTATGTACGCGTTTATGAATGATGATTATATTATATTTTTCGGATTTCACGTAAAATAATTAAATGCATGAAATTGGACAATATTTTTGTTTAGTAAAAAATAATTTTCTTAAAAATTTTTTTATATTTTTGATATTTGATGTGCTCAGAAAATTAATTAATAAATTTTTTTAATAAATAAAAAATTAAATCATTTTAGAAGATAAATCATTTTTTAAATTTGGATAAATTTATCTAAATAAAAATAAATTATATAAAATATATATTTATTAATATACTTATTATTACAATTATTTTATTAGGACACTTATAATTTATTACAATCGATTGATGTTAGTCACTGGTGATCAATGAGATCTATAAAAAATTTTATTTTAAGACATTTTTCTCATATTGAACAATAAATAATATAATTATAAAATATTTTTATAATCTAAATTTTATTATAATTTTATAAATTAAAAATTAATATGTTTAATATATTTTAAGAAAATATTTTTATAGATAAATTATAGTTTTTATGAAATATACAGAACTTTAAAATTCATCATGCACATCTCATTAGACAAATGCACATTTTTTTTCCTTTAAAAAATAAAATTATTTTTATATTTTAACAAAATTGTTAAGTAATTCATAAACTAAATCATATAAACAAATAGTGAAGATCTCCTAAATATCATCAACCATTTTTTACTTCCAATGATCGTCACATTTATGAGCAACTGATCGCAGATAATAGCAATCAAAATATAATTTTCATATGTATTTTTCTATATTTTTGTAAATAATAAATATATAAAATTTTGTTAGTATAAATATTGTGCTTAGAAGAATATTAATACTTTCCTATGTACTATAAAATAAAATTTTCCATTATTTTCTAGCATTATAACCGAAGTACCAAATTTGTTAAAAAAGTACTTTCGTTGCAAAACATTTTTCATAAATAATTTATTTTTTAGAAAACAAACATAACCTAAATTACTAATACCATAAAATTTCTATACCTTCATGTTTTCTTTAATTCTATCTCATATTTATTTATGTCAACAAAATGTAAAGTTATCAATCAATCATTATAAATATGCCCTCAAATAAATAATATTTCAGATATTTAAAATTGAAATTATCTTTTTGACAATTTTTTTTTCAAAAAATTATATAATTTGTATATTCTACTAATGTTTTTATCTAAGAAAATCTCTCTACTTCTCTTATCCACCCCAAAACATTGTCTCAAAATCCTCATCATCTACTTAGATTTCTTTTGGCATTAAAATTGGAGCTGTTTTTTTGCAAATTATGTTTTTTTTTTTTTTCTTTGTTTACAAATTTTTGTATATTTATGCTAAATCATAATTTTAAAAAAATAAAAGTTTAGTCTTTTCAAAGTTCTAGTTTACAAAAATCTTTAAAATAGGGGCATGCATGGAACGAGTAGAGCTGAGGATTTGGAAATCTCTGCCTCGTTCCCAAAATATTGATTCTCAAAATTCAAGAATTAGTTTTACCTCATTGTCTTATACTAAATTTTTGAGACAAACCTGTTGTCCCTAGGCACCAAGAAGGGGGGTTGAATTGATGAATAAAAAATTTAAAACAAAGATGAAGAGAAGAAGAAAGAATAGTGAAGACACAAGGATTTTATAGTGGTTCGGACAAAACTATCCTTACGTCCACTCCCCAATCACTCAATTGGGTATTTTACTAAATCAATGGTATTTTTAAGCTCACACCCAACTTACTACAACTTGTGTTTTAATGGCTAACACACAACCTTACAACAAAGTGTTTTCTAGGCTAACACAAAACCTCACTCAAGTGTTTTAACAGGCTTACACTAAAACCTTTCTTAGAGTGTTTTTG
>CATIWR010116146.1:0-24908 GCA_949677035.1 Omphalea diandra
TATATATATATATATATATATATATATATATATATATATATATATATTATGTGTGTGTGTGTAATTATATTTGAATAAGTTAGTGTAAAAATTATTATATATTTTTATATATTAAAAAAATATCTCTTGATTTTTTTTTATTTTTTTTTTTTGACATAATATATATATATATATATATATATATATATATATATATATATATATATATATATATATATAATGTCTCATTGTGGAAGTAGATTTGAAGAACTTAGTTTCCCAATTATTAACTAATTTTAGCTTTTAAAAAAATTTCTCATGAATTTGTTAAATTTAGTGTTTTGCAAATTAAATAGTGCTATAGTATGACATACGATTACACTAATTGCTAATTTGCGCTTTACATAAATTATAATATAAAATTTTAATAAAATTAATTGTTAATCAAATCATTATACAGTCTAATTATAATAATAAATTTAAAATAAATTTAATATTTATTTTTATTCAATAGTAATTAGTTAATTAAATAATTAAAATTAATATATAAACAAAAATAAAATTCAAGATTATTAACATTTTGAGTTAATATATTGATTTTCATTAAAATATTGTTGTTGTTTATAATCTCATTTCTAGAAATGACGTATATTATTTGTTTTCATATATTTCTAATTGGATCTCCTGAATGAAATTTCCATCATTACAGAGATTCACAATTTTAGCAGTAAAAATGAATAGAATATTGAAAGTAACAAAATTGAAATATTAAAGAGATTCACAATTTTATCAGTAAAGAATGAATAAGGGAAGATGAAAGAGGAGATGGAAAAGTAATTTGATTATATATAAAATAATTTCATTAAGTTGACTTTTGAGCTTTGAAATTGATTTTATATCAAACGACGTCGCTTCTTCTATTCGAGAGCACAAAAATTGATGTCACCATTATCATCTTTGGACTCTGAATTGTGCATGATAGAAACTATTTTTTATTACAATATCATTCGATTCTATCCACAACCGAAATCATAGTCTCAACTTTCTTCTAAATTCATCATGGGTTTGCCCGAAACCGCTGATTTTGCTCGAAACTTCGCCGTCATGGTCAGAGTCCACGGCCCTGTAAGTGTCTCTCTCCCTCTACATCCAATACATGTGAAAATACTTGCCTTTGTTTGCATGCCTTATAACTGTTTTCATGGGAATTCGTTTTTTAGGACCCAAAGGGGCTGAAGATGCGAAAACATGCTTTTCATCAATACATGTAAGCTTATTATGCTTGAAATTTCAGTCCATTCGCGGTTTTTGGTTGTCTTTTGTTTTAAAGTTTTTTTTTTTTTTTTTTTTTGTGTGTGTGTTTACAGTTCTGGGAAGACAATACTTTCGGCTTCTGGGATGTTATTACCTGACACACTTTTCGACTCTGACTCAGCCAAGCGAATTTTGGACAGCAATGGCGATGAGGGTCATGGTCTAGTGCTGGTTTTGACCGTTGGTTCTGTCGTTGAGTCTTTTCTGTCACCAAAACAGCGAGGGAGCATATCTCAGGTTCTAACTGTAATACTATAGCATGTAAAATTGGAGTTCTTTGGTTGTTTTATGGTTTTCTTTTATGTCATTGCGATATTTATTGGTCTTTGCAGGGCAAACCTGAGATGATTCCCGGTGTTGAGATTGATGTTATGTTAGAGGTATAAGATAATAGTATATTGTGGTTTACTTAATTGGATTAGTATCTGGGATTGTTTCTTACTATTGAAAATTATGATAAATGTCTTGATCTTTTAGGAAAAGTTGGGGTTGGAGAGAAATGCTAAGGAGAGTTTGGACAAAGGAGGTCCTCTTTGGCTCACTGCTCAGCTTATTAGATTGGTAAGCGCATGGATTGCTATTCTACTTGCTCAAAGATGAAAGGCACCTTAGTGATATGTAATGTTTTGCTAAAGGAGGTGCATACTTTCCTACTACTAATCTTAAAATTGCAACACCAAATTATTGAATTTGAAGTTTCTTTTTAGTTTTTTCACGTGGCCGTGCCACTTAAATGGAACATTATGGTTTTGTGGGATTCATCAATGTGAGAGCCTAGGGCAGTATTGGCTATTTCCAGACATTGAGTTTGCTTAGTGCGTTCTATATGTGTTTTATATCGGATTTTCCAATCAATTCATTGCCCAAAGTTGAAGTGGCCTATAGCAGGTGTAAGTGTCAAGGGATCAAGGCAAATGATAGAGAAAAAACTCAACTTTATGGTATTTCAGGAAATTTTAGTAGTGATGCCATGCTATTCTGCACTGTTGCTTTAATTTTTTCCTTTAAATGCAATCTGATTAATGAATGACCAAATCTTGAATGCACCTTGGGACTTAATTATGATGTCTAACAATGGTTCGTGGGTGAGATAAAATTACAATATTATAATGAACGAGACTTCTTTAAAGTGTCTTGCAGGCCTTAGTAGATATCAGTATTTGATGATAATGAGAAATCTAGATTTCCTTGTTCAAAGTTGCTTAATTTATTTGGTTTGATCATTCATGAAAATAAATGTATGGATGAATTATTATGCATTGAAGATCTGACACGTTATTGATCAACCAATTCAATATGAAGGTCGATGTTCCTGTATCTTCTCTCGCTCTCCAATCACTTGTTGAATCCTATTCAGGCTCAGTAGATCATGGGTGGGAGGTTGGTTGGTCTTTGGCTTCGTATGATGATGGTCCTCGAACTTTTCAGACACAGGTTAGCGAGGAAAAAGGTTTTTCATGTTTTAATTTTCATTATATCTTGTGCTAATGGTATTGTGGAATGTATCTCTAGGTTGTTCTTCTCTTTCCGTTGATATATGAAATTCATTTGACTAAATCTATGGAATGTAAAAAGTCCCTTCATCTAGGAACAAACCTAAAGCCATTATGAATTTTCAAGGTTGTTTGGATTGGTGTGTTGTGGAGATGTGTCTATCCTACAAATACCATTGTGAATTTTGAGATTAGATCAGCCGAGTGATGTTTGGTAAGACAACACAGATGGATGTGTCTCATGCCTACTTCCTTGCTTATTTTAGGAACACAATAAATCCTTGATAACCTACTGCTGTCAAAATTACTTATAATAAGAGTACTTTGTTATTTGACATACAATAATCAATGACTAGTGTGGAAATGCTGTTTGTAATGGTAAATATCAACAAACAGAATCTTTACCTACACCTGTGCTTCATGTTCTAGCTGGGAGCATTAAAGCGTTATGCCAAATTCGCTTGATTCTTAAATGATAAATGGTCAATAACTAGTGTTTGTATCTGTTTATATAAAACATAAAGAAAACAATGTGTCTACACTCAATGAGCTTTGCACATCTCCTTTCTGTCCCATGGCTGCAGGTTAGTTTATCCTGTAGTCACCAAAATTATTTCTAAATTAGTTTCAGTGTGTAACATGAATATCACTGGACTATAATTTGTGTTTCATTAAGGATTTAAGATTGCTGATTGCTGACTATTGTCATATTCTAATAGAGATTTGGTTGAAATTTTAACTCTGAAGCCAAGTAAGAAGGATTCATGATCTACCTTCAATTGTGCTATTAGATTGTTAAAAATTTATGTGGCTTCCATTCCAGATCTGCCTGAATATTACTGAAATATAGATATGGCAGCTTTATTGTAATACAATATAAATTTGAATATATTTTATTTAAAAAAAATGAAGCTAATTTTCCACAATGAATTTAGTAAAAGTCTAGTGGTCATAAATGAAATTAAGCCCTGTAGTTACAGTAGAAATTTGATTTGGCTAATGGTTGAAATAAGAAACTTGTGAGAAAGGGTAGGAGAAATCCGTACCAGAGTATGCTGGAGGAGAGTTTCATACGTGAAGTGATATATAGGATGAACGTTGATAAAGTGATTGTTTCAGACTGGGGTTGGTAATACATCATTTATGGAAGGGCAGAGGCCTTTGGCAATAGGGGAGTCTGCTGACAAAAGCTTCATGAGCAAGGCAACTACAAGATTTGCTATTCTTGGGGTCTTCTTAAGTTTGAAGGTAATTTTTTTTTTTTTTTTGTTGTTATTTGTATGTTTCTTTTTAAGTTCTATGTACCATTAGTATTTGCACCACCTACAGGCTTGTTGTGTTGGTGTACCTTATTTGCGGATTTAAGGTACATAATATAGAAATTGCTGTTGTTATTCAGGATTTGCCACATATTGTAGTATCACCTTCAAATAAAAGAGGGGATTCTCTTTTAGCTGTAGGTTCTCCATTTGGTGTCTTGTCGCCTATTCACTTCTTTAACAGGTATCTTTCTTCTTTTCTTGTTTACCTTTTGATGTCTGGTAGGCTTATTGATGACATGATATGGTGGTGAATTGGTGATGCACCTAACTTCAAAAATGTATCCTTTTTTTTTTTTCTCTTTTTCAAATTTCTTTCTTCGATATCTGAAACAGCTTGTCAATGGGATTCATTGCAAACTGCTATCCAGCTAGATCGCATAATTTTTCATTGCTGATGGCTGACATTCGGTGTCTTCCAGGTGCAACATTTCACTCCTGGATTGTGATTGGTTGTTTGATGTTACTGAATCTAATTCCATTTTTGGCATTAATATTCAGGAATGGAAGGTGGTCCAGTTTTTGGTGAACATGCACATTTCATTGGCATTTTGACTAGACCTTTGAGGCAAAAGGGTAGTGGTGCTGAAATTCAGGTAACTGGGAAACATTCTAATTTTAAATTGTTTAAACTATATGGTAGTTAATGGGTCATGCAAAATTCTAGCCTTTTGGGTAACAGCTGGTGATTCCGTGGGAAGCCATTGCAACTGCTTGCAGTGACTTGCTGCTGAAGGAGCCTCAAAATGCAGAAAAAGGGATCCATATTAATAAGGAAAACTTAAATGCTGTAGGGAAAGCATACAATCATGAGTCAGATGGACCTTTCAATTATCAGTATGAGCCTCTTAGATCTTACTGCCCTTCACCACTACCAGTTGAGAAGGTGATGGCGTCTGTTTGTCTTATTACGATTGATGAAGGGGTATGGGCGTCTGGGGTTGTGCTCAATGATCGAGGTCTGGTACTCACAAATGCTCACCTGTTAGAACCATGGAGATTTGGAAAGACATCTGTCAATGGTGGAAGGAATGAAACTAAGTCAGTGGCACCTTTTCTTCTGCCTGAAGAATCTGGATTTCATGCACATAGCAGTGTTGATAGCTACCAGAAGAGTCAGAGGTTGCCACCAGAGGCAGTAAAAATCATTAACTCCTCTGTTGTTGATCAGAGCAAGGGATACCAGTCGAGTTTTTCCCACCGAAGCTATGGAAACATACGTGTTCGTCTGGATCATGTCTACCCTTGGATTTGGTGTGATGCTAAAGCGTTATATGTTTGTAAGGGGCCTTTGGATGTTGCCCTACTGCAGCTTGACCATGTACCGGATCAGCTTTGCGCTATCAAGGTTGATTTTTCCTGTCCAATTTTGGGATCACAGGCATATGTTGTTGGACATGGATTGTTTGGACCAAGATGTGGTAACATCTCTATTTTATACATCTGCTTAGATCATTTGATTTCCTTGGAAAAAAGAATCCATAAACTTGAATTTTTCCCTTTTTTTCCTTTCAGGAATGATGCCTTTAATTGTCTAGGGTCAGAATTAATGTTAGATTCCTTCTTCTATAGTTACTTCCTTCTAGTTTTGTTTTGACTAGAGTTCATAGGTGATAGCACATCTTTGGAAGACCTAACTGAGTATTCTTTGGAGCATCTGCTGTCTTGTTACATATCTAGCTCCTCTTTGCTATTGGTATACCATTAACTAAGATCTATATAGATTTGTTATTAAATGGGTGATGGTGGCTTAGTAAACCTTGGACAAGGTTTTCATGAACAAATGTTGCAGTTTGTGAAGTTTAATCTTGTTTTGACAATTACATAAAGGCTCGTGCACTCTTACCATATTTGAAGATCTGAGGTTTTATCCTTTAATCCAAAATTTTGGAACTCTGAATTAGATGTTTTGCCTGTTTCTGTGCTGGTGTATGTGGTGCATGGAGATACATTATTGTTTTTTCGGATGATTGGAAAGGGGTGTGGTTTGTTAATTATTTTTATCTTTTTTACTGAATAGATTATTCCAATAGCTGGTGATTGCTAAACATTCTCTTCAGATCCTTATCTATATTTTTTCCCTTTCCCTGAAACTCATTGGCACTTTAAATATTGCAGGCTTTTCCCCTTCTGTTTGTTCTGGAGTGGTGGCAAAAGTGGTTAAAGCAAAAGCTCCTCCATCTTCTCACTACATTATAGGAGAGGATTCTCATATTCCTGCAATGCTTGAAACAACAGCTGCTGTCCACTCTGGCAGTAGCGGTGGTGCTGTCATTAATACAAAGGGTCATATGATTGGACTTGTTACCAGGTACCTTAATTGAAGTTCTGCATAAAATGCTAGTCATCCTGCATCAGTTATGTTCCATGAGTATTCTATGTTAGAAGCTACCATTTGCTGCCCCACTCTAAAATGAAAGTATAAAGCATTAGAAAGATTAGATCCATTTTGATATGTTTATCTTCATCTTCATTTTTATTTTTTATTTTTTGAAGGGAATAGCTTCTGAAGTGAGTCTTTTCTATCTTCATATGTGTGATCTGGTTCTGCTTTTCTTTTTCCTTTTGGTCCTTTAGATACCTTTTTATTGCTGGTTAGTATCCATGACTGGAATGCACAGGTTTAAGTATTCTGAGAAGCCTTTAATTTGGTTGCTATCCATTGACTATCACAGTAATTTAGGAAGCAATAAAGTTTGGGATCTGATGATGTGATGGTGGACAAGATTGTGTAAATTAATGCCTTGAACTTTGATTTTTTTAATGCTCGTTCTATGTGTAAGCTTACGCCTGATTGTTTTAAGCTTTGCTGTTCATTGTCATGCATTTGAAATTGGTAATTCTTTCCAATTTAAGTTCAAAAAAAATTAAAAAAAAAAACTCTCTGGTTGCCGAGCAAAGTAATAAGCACCATTAGTTTCAGGATTTTTCACTAGAGATGTTTGTTTGGTGGTCAAAATGAGGATACAGTGGCAATTTGTTAATTCTCTTCAGACTCTTGATTGATTGAACTTTCACCATTAGAAACAAGATGGTTGCTGCAAGTATCCTGAACCACTTACATTTCGGTGAAGTGAAATGGCTATACACTGTACATTGTTTTGGACCAGTCTAGTATTAAATGTGTGTTTTTGTGTAACATTTTTTATGTAGAAAGTTTTTATATGAAATACTTTTTTATGTACATTTTGGTCATACAATTTGCTAAAATTCATAATCCCAAACCTGGCTGGAGGACTGGCAGTTTAGGTTGAAGCAAAAAAGTCTCTGTTCAATCCTGGTTATTTAGCTGCTGGGTTGGGTTGGGTGGGCCTTGGGGCTGTAAACAACTCTAAGAATGGAAATTTTTAGTTTTTGTTTTATGGTCCATTGTACCTCAAACTAGTCCTTCAATATTTGTTGGAGATATGTCATGCGCACACCACTAGTTATAGGCCTTCATATTTCCTTTTATCTTAATTCCTGCATTACAGATTTGGCATGATGGGACATCTCACAAACAATATGGTGCAAAAGTACAATTTGATATATTTCATGGTGTAAACATTTACTTTCAATAGTTATCAGTTCTTAAAGTTTTATTATTCATTTTTCTCCTAATTAAGTAATTCAGTGCTTGCAGATTGAAGTTCTGTATTTAATGAGATGTATCCTTGATACAGCAATGCAAGACATGGTGGAGGGACGGTTATACCACATCTGAACTTCAGCATTCCCTGTGCTGTAATGGCGCCCATCTTTGAGTTTGCAGGAGGTGGTTTACCAGAACTTGTTATTTGATAACACATTCATCATAAAACAAATCTGATCTAAATCATTCCTGCACAGTTATATGGTACCTAGTGTGATATACTTGGTTAGCTCAATTCCATGAAAAATTCTGATGATGTTATTATGATTTAGCTTTTGTTCAAATTATGCAATGGAAGTGACAAACACATGATTTCAAATTGATATGTAAAGCAAGACTTATTCCATGAGGTTTTGTATGTGCCTGAAATTTGTAACTTAGTTTCTGCGGCGAAGTGTGCTTATGACTACTAATGAATTTGGTTTTCGTAACACAGATATGCAGGATATTTCAGTTCTGAAGAATCTTGATCAACAAAATGAACACTTCTCTTCTGTGTGGGCATTGATGCCACCACTCTCCCCCAAGCCAAGCCCTCCTCTGCTTACCATGCCACAATCACTACTGGAAGATAATGAAAGCCAAGGGAAGGGTTCCAAATTTGCTAAATTCATAGTTGAAAGAGACAAGATTTTGAGAAGCGCGACTCAACTTGGCAAGGTGGATAGCATTCCAAGTGAGATATTTCCTAGTAAGTTATGACCATATACCAAATGAAGAAGATGATCATCGGCGCAACAGTGGAATCCTTTTATTGTAATGACTTACCATCTTTGTGCACCTTGCAAACTGGATGAAGAATGAATGTGCCAAGGAAGAGAGTTGGGTTGGGGGGGTGGGTGCGGGGCATTGGTGTGGGGGGGTGTGGGTGTGGGGGTGGGGTGGATTGACATTCATAATTTTTAATCTCAATTCCAATACAAACAAAATATTGTTCCTGTGCCATGCGAAAGTTTCATACAATATTTAGTAATGTTGTTTTTGGTTTAATTGAATTTAAAATTTATTTTATTTGTAAATGAATTTTTTATAGAATTCATTTATAAATAAGTTTTTATGTTTGACATATTACAAAATAAAAATAGAATTCATTTGGTTTAGTTAATAATTAATTTAAAGATTTAATTGAAATAAAATTTTGGAGGAATTTTTATTTATATTAAACACACAAAATATATATTTGCAAATGAATTTGATAAAAATTATAAAATTTATTTATATCAAACACAATGTAATTATTTGAGAATCCATTTGAAAGTGCTAAAATCATGATTACTCTGAGGAAAATGTTTGCATTATTAATTTTCTTTTATAAAATATATATAATCAAATTTATAGCATTTTCTGCATAGTTGATTTTCAAACTTTTTTTTTGAGAGAATAATTGATTTTTTAGACTTTGCTCAATATGTTTTACTGCATCGCTCTAAGCAAAATTTTAATTATTTACAAGAATAGGAAGTTGTGTATTTCACCTATTTGTGGCTTCTAGTAACAAGTAACTTCCATGAATCAGTAACGGGTCGACACTGGACAATTTAACTCGGCTTCTTTTTTCTGTAAAACATATATATGCATATACACAGGCTGTATCTGGCTTAGTTTTCCAAAAATCCCTTGAATTTGTCATTAAATTTATTCTTGATTCTATATTATTTCATTATAAAAGTTTTTTTTGGTAAAATTATCATCAATCTTATATTATTTTATCATAAAAATTCAAAATATTAATTGAAGATGATATCAAATTAAGAATGACAAGTGAACAAGATAAAATATTAATTTAAAAATGATAAGTGGGTAGAGTGAAAACTATATCTTTTTCTCTATTTTACCCTTCTAATGAGAAAAATTTTCTATTATATTTGCTTCAGCAAAAACTCTTCGGCTCATGAGAATTTTTCGTAAAATAAATATTTTATTTTATTTTTTAAAAAATATAATTTATTATATTATAAAATAAATATTTTTAACAATGCTTTTAAATATCATTATACTCATTTTTAATTTATTTTTTTATATTTGCTATAATTGAATGAATAAATAATATTATTACTTTACGAAAATATCATTTTTTCACGTCTTGAATTAACAAAATTTTATTGTAAAAGTAAAATTATATTTATGAGATTTAAATATTTAAAGATTTAGAGAGATTATATTTTTGTTTAAATATATGTAAGTCTAATTTTTTTAAATTGCGTTTATAATCAATATTTTTTTTAATTAATATTTTAAATTTTTATAATAAAATAATATAAAATTAAAAATATTTTTAACGAAATAATATAAGATTAAAGACAAATTTAATAAGGTAATATGAGAAAAAATTTATTTTGCATTATTGTCGCTTTGGAATAAGGTTTAATTTGGTGTTTTAGCCGTTTGCCAACTTTTCGCATCTTCAACCTCTCGTTCGGTCACTAGATTCCGCATCAATTTAAGAGAAAACAAAGCTAGCTAAAAGTATAGTGGATGGTGACAAGCAAATATCACCAGCACTATACTTTTAGCTAGCTTTGTCTTCTGCTATTATTATTATTAAGTACAAGATTTAGTTTTTATATTGTTTAGCACTGCTAATTAGGTATTTAGAGGTTTAGGCAGCTAAGCAAGAGGAGAACAGAAAACTGGAGGAGTCTGTGGCTTACAAGGAGTATTTAGCCGGTTTGCTTGCTGGCGTTGCAATCGTTATCACCGGTCAACCCTTCGACACTGTTAAGGTGTCTATATTTGATCCTGGTTAGCTCTAATTTTTTTTAAGAAAGGTTGTGCAGATTCTTGAAATTGGTCGTGATATATGGTGATATTTACTCCCATTTAAGTTTTGATCATTTTAGCAATTTGTGTAGTTTAGTGGATTCAAGAATGTGGATTATTGAAATTTTGTGTTTTTTTGTGATTAATTTATTCATCTTTGGGTGATTAATTTGTGATTAATTTTTTAGGTGAAGCTGCAAAAACACAATACTAAAGCGCATGGAATTAAGTACAGGAATGGTTTGCATTGCACGGCTACGATCCTACAGTCTGAAAGAGTTTTTTTTTTTTTTTAAACATTTTATTGTGAGCTGCAAATTTACTTCATTGTTCATTAATTATGCGCAAGTCATATCAATGATGTAATAATTTCTATAACCGCCATTTTAAGCATATTTTAGGCCGCCGAAATCTTATTATCGATTTTAAGCGTGGGACAAGATTGCCGTGGCTAGCATTCTTTTTTTTTTTTTTAAATGACTGCTTTGGCTAGCATCTTACAGGAGTGGCATTGTTGATTTTTGGTGTTCTATTCATTTTGTTCGGTGAGTGGACTTATTACTTAAATTTTAATTACTAGAGCTTCTTTAGGTTTTGGTGTGTTTCTGTGTTGGGCGGTAGTTTTATGTCCATGAGTTTGAAGTAAAAAAGGTTGCAAGTGGTACCAAAGGAAGTCATTGTGTTAGATTATCGGGTGCATTTTATGAACTTGTCTAGAACAACTTAACGGACTTCTTATAATCCTAGGTTTGCTACTTTAAGATCATAAACCGCATTAGTTTCCCATTTCCAGAGCTGGAAGGGCCTGTTCCCATCCTTGAATGGAAAAAGTTTTTGAGATTTGATTGCTCTGAAAAATTCATTCTCAAAGAATAAGCAAGTGGTGGCTGTCCTTGACAGGTTAAAGGACTTTACAGGGGTGCAACATCATCATTTGTGGGGATGGCTTTTGAAAGTTCACTTCTTTTTGGCATTTATTCACAAACAAAGCAGTCCTTGCAGGTGAGTAAAGAGGAAATTGGATAAGCCTGTTTGCTTTATGTATTTAGCATTCATATATAGAGTTGATTCTGCTGGAGACTGTTGCTAATCCATTGCCTAATGAGTTTCTGGAAATATTTTCCAAAATCCTTTCGAGTCTATCGCATATTTTGATGTCATTTTTCCCCTCCAATGTTACTCATGCAGAGAGGAGTGCACAGGGATGTGCCCATGCCCCAGGTGATAATTCCTTCTGCAGCTTATGGTGGAGCAATTATCAGTTTTGTGTTATGTCCATCCGAGCTAATAAAGGTCAGTTACTTGTAGAGTTCATAAATTGCGGTCTTTCTCCCATGTTATTGGCTTTTTGTAGCATTCATATGAAACTGAGTTTCTTCAGTGTAGGATGCAAGTTCAAGTCACTGAATCCTTGGTCCCAATGCTCAGTAGATACAGTAGTCCTCTTGATTGTGCCCTTCAAAAGGTGAAAAATGAAGGGGTAAGAAGATTCTGCCTATTGGCTACTTATTTGTTTAAGGTGATGTTGGTCTGATGGAAAGCCTTTCAGGTTCCAGGCATTTTTTGAGGATTTACAACATTGTTAAGTGAATCTGTTGGAAATGCAGTCTTCTTTAGTGTTTATGAATATGTCCGATATTACATGCATTTACAATTGAAAGCTTCTTTATATAACCACAATAACTTGATTGACATGGGAATTGGAATTGTGGGTGGTGGCCTCGGTGGTGTAGCTGTAAGCATCCTGACAGCCTTGCATATCTCTAAATTAGATGTTTAATTTGTTTCCTTGTGACATTTTAGTAATTATTTTTTCACCCTCATTTTATCCAGTTCTGGTCTCCTATTCTGCTGTTGGATTTGGCAAAAACTATCATCCAGACTGCTCCAGATAAAAGTATTACCAGAAATCCATTTCAAGTGCTGAACTCTGTAAGACTTATCTCTTTATCAACCTCCAGCTTTGGGGGTTGCCTGATGATGAAATTAAGGGGTAGAGAGGGTCAACTAGTACTTTTTGTTAGATTTACAGGAGGGCTGGGCTTAAAGGATGCTATGCAGGTTTGGGTCGGACAATACTGTGAGCATTTCCTGCTAATGCAGCTGCAATAGTGACCTGGGAACTTGCCATGAAAATGTTGGGGATCACGCGTGACTAGTATGGTGGTCATTACTAAGAATTACCTTTTAATGCCATTGCTAGCTTTGGTGGCTTGTTTAGCAAAATTTGATTTGGATTTTAAATTTACAGTTTTATACAATGAACTATTCTTAAAGAAAATGAGATCTTCGCATGGTGTTTCTTGAGACAAAGTGGTCGGACGTCACAGAGCAACATCGCAGAAGACCTCAAATTTTAGTAGGAGGGTTAATCTGATCGAAGATGTTGCACAGATAAGTCCTACTGAAGGCCTGAAGCACATCATTCCTGGATGAGAGAATGATAAGAACTAGTATTTTGTTAACATCAATTTTAGATGAGCTTGTAGCTACAAAGTGGAGCCTTATTGCAGTTGCGTTTGGTGCTGGAAGTCATTTTTGTTCTGGCCTGGAAGTTAAGGAATTGGTGCATCAAAATTGTGTCTATAATAAAATTCATCTTTCTCGCCCTCTGTGTTTCGAATGGTGGATGCTTTATTAATTGTCTTGTCCTTATACATAGAAAACTTATAGGCATAAAGGATAACATCCAATCAACACATTTGAGTTGCTGACCATGGATGTAGAGAAATATCGTATTATCCCAACTCTAGGGACCATTGAATAAGGCAACAAATGCATATGCAGTAGATAATATTAAAATGTAAAAGCTACCAACAAAAGCCTAATCCTACTTAGGCTTCCAATTATACCCATAATGAATCAAATAACTCCACAAAACACAGATTATTGGTGCATAATGGAAATCATCATATATATATTGGTAAATTGACAGAGGATAGAGAGCACGTAAATATGCTTGGAAGGGGCTAATCTAGCTAATCTTATTGGGAAATACTCCAATTACTAAAGCCCATACCTCTTCAGTGATTTGAGTACTGAGTTAAAAATGGTCAAAATGAGCCTTCACCATGATAATCAGATGAACTTTTTCTGCCCCTCTCATTGTGTCCTGCTAAACGCCTCCTGCAACTTCTTTTGTTGTCATCAAATTCTGACAACTTATGGAACCTGAATTTCCCATTTCAAAGGGACACATAAAAAGGGAAATTATTTTTCCTTCAGAAAATATTGAAAATTTACCTAAGCTGAATTTAAATCCTCTCATATTTAAGTTAATTTGATAATTTATGGGCTTCAATCATAAAACCTAAAATGAATGATTGAAATTCTATTAAAATTTAATTTTAAATATTTTTTAAAAAGGAACGAATGAAGTAACTATGATAGTTCTTTCAATCCAAATACAAAACATGGGGGGAAAAAAACAAAAAGCATTAATCACTAGGAAAATGTAAGGTATTTTTCTGTAAATAGGCCGTTAATTTTAAGATTTAAATCTCGCAAATGATTATACTTACATTTTAATTTTGTATGGACTACAAATGTGAAGCCATGAAGAGTAACTAGCTGACTAATCCATAAAACAGTTGAGATACTACACTTGATGTTCTTGGTGATAATGAACAAGAAATAATGCAAACAATAGCCAATCAACGTATTCAAAAAAAATCAAGAAATCGTAATCAAGGCCCTGTAAACTAATTATGGATAAGGTTTCATAAAGAAATATCATTATTATGATTCAGATCTTGATGGGATTTAAAGGTAAATGTTTAATCAATGTAACTTTTTTTTTTTTTGAAATAAATCAAAATTTATTCCAAGCAATAGTATTTTGATAAATCAACAGAGTGCCCAAGTGAAGTAAAGATCAAAAAGTATATGTTCCCTCCACAAACAACTAGCTAGGTAAGCTCAAGACCTACAAGTCGACATTCTGTGTGATTAAGGTTCCATAAACAGAAAGTGCAAGCATGCTTGGCATGGCTATTATAAAATTTGATTTTTTATTATATTATCACAATTTTAAATTTAAAAATGTTTATATCTGTTGATGAAAATAATTTAGTTAGATTGTCAATTAATTCAATAGTTTTTGATAAAATTTCAAAATATTAGCCCTTTTAAAATTAATTTTTTACTTATTGAAAAAACTTAATTAATTAATTTTTTAAAATTTTTATTTCACAATAGCAATGCCACTTTCAATCGAATGCTTCTGGAATGATTCTGGAATGATTCATAATCGAATTGTGATCTCCAGCTCACATATCAATCTTTTTTCAGCTACTGTTATGGCATGCGTGAATCTTGAGAGGGTTAGGTTAGAAATAAAACCCATGTTGCTGTTGTTTTAGATGTAATAATTTACGGATACTAATTAGATGAATTATGTGATATAATTCATACAATTATAATGTTTTAATGAACAGATACAAGTTAATTCAACTGTCAGTCATTCTAGTGTGTGCCGATATATATAATGAATATACGCAAATTCTCTAAAATATTAATTAAACATCATAAGAGCATCCGATAATCTAGTGTTGATCAAGATGAGATCCAATAACCGATCATCATAACACTGACTTAATTATTAATCTTTTTTTCTTTATCTCAATTAGAACGTTACATAATTTAAAAAATGATACCCAAAAATTAACTATAAAAGATTCAATTCAATAATTATATATCAATTTTATTCTCCTTTTATTAGGAACACTCAACCTAATAATAGATACAATTTGAAAATTTTTCTTTTTGGTAATGAAATTTTAACTTCAAATACAAATCTATCGAAAAGTTAGATTTACATTCTTATTATGTAATTTAAGAAATTAATTATTAGAGTTAAATTTAAAGTACATTTAAATCTAATCGTTTTAATTAGAATAAAAAGATTCTGCAGTTGATCAGATTGTAAAATATAAAAAAATTTTAATAAATCGAGGAAATAAACAAATAAAGATCTAAATTTTCAACATATCTTAGAAATGACCTAATTAATGGGCCTTAACCAAAGTGGAATCAGACCATGTTATGTTAAGTTAGAAATGGTAAGATCAGAAAGGACTGGAAAACTAGGGTTTTCACCTGCTACATTGCTGGCAAAAACGTTTCTGGATTCCAGCAACAAGGACAAAGGGAGCTTTGGCATGGAATTCACAAGCTTTATGTCTTCTATGGTAGCGCTTGGCATCGGTCATATCAACAGTGCAGTTGTCTGCCTGGCAAGAAACTGGCGGCATTGAACCACTAGCACTAGATCCTTTATTGCCTTTCTTCTTCTTGTCATCATCACCAAAACCTAACCCACCAACATCTTCATCATCTTCCTCTTCTTCCTCATCCTCCAGCTCCTTCAGGCTCCTCTTTCCTTCAGCTTTGCTTGTTGCCATACTCAAGAGAAGGCAAAAACAAAGAAACAAAGATGGAGAAGAATAAGAAGAGAAAGAACACAGGATAACTTAATAAATGGGTGAGAAATGGAGGAGACGACTTATATATGTGTGAGGACCACTTTCTACAGACGTCAGTTTTATTCTCTCACACCATAGTAAGGGTAATAGTAGAAAAGGGTAGGAAAGTTAAGGTTTTTTAAGTTAATTAGCTCCAAGACAAGAACACGATAGGTTTATAATACACTAACAACTGTTTTTATCTTATCACTGTATATTTATTTAGGGTGAGAACGTATACTTATATATCTATCCCATATGTAGAGTAATTACTCTTTCAAGGTAGACTTGATAGAATATTAGATCAAGACTCTGCAGGTAGATGCTTTCGACATTTTAAAATGAACAAGTTGCTATATATTAATTAATAAAGTGATTAGACTTTGGGTTAAACATGCAATCCTGTTATGAAATAATGACCTTGTAGGGTTTTTCTTTTTGGACAATTATACATGTTTCTATTATAGACAATCTCAAATTTTGCATAAAATATCTTTTTTCCTTATTGTCTTCATATTTTATACTTAGATATTTGAGACTTTTAAAACCAAAAATATTTTATCTTATTAATAGATATCGTCTCTATTAGAGACATAAATCATTTGTCTTTCTTTTTTTTATTACGAAGAAGAAAAATCCAACTTGAATTTTTTTTAATACAATTAAAATTCTTTATCAAGGTTTATTGAACTTACAACTTCTTACATTTACAAGATAGGTATTCTACGACTAATAAGCTATTGATTTAATAGCATCAAACTTGTTGGATCTTTGTTAAACAGAAAGATATGTTTACAATCAAGCATGCGGATGCACATAACAACTAATGCTTTATTCTAACCCATTTTTCCAGAAATTTAATGTATTTGCATAGGTATGTATGCATATATGCATGTTCGTAGTACACAATGAAAGACTGTTTGTTTTGTAAGAGAAGATTAGATTCTTGCATTTCAGGGTGTATTATTGAAAGGTTAAAGTTGAAAGGTTAAAAAATAGCAAGTCTCAATAATTTTCCGAATTTGTCTGTCACGATTAGATGTATAATGGTACGGCCATTATCAATTATATGTCCTTTTCATCTAATTCTTCCTTCTTCTTTTTTTTCACATATTTGCTGTAGCCAACAGTTTTTAAGCAAAGTGGGCAGGCAACCTATATCTTCTTATGTGCATTATTGTTTTCTTCCATCAATTAGGACCACAGTTCCTACATTATCATCTACGTTGGTCCCCCTCTGTACTAGAGCAGATCTTTGGTCTATTTAGAGCATGAAATGAAGCGAATTTAATTCAAAGTCCAACGTGTTTTCTTTTAGGCTCACATGTAGGTCTGAGACTCTGAGGTCTGAAGGATATATAGGACCCAAAGCATTCGGTATATGTTTGATCATCATCAAATATTTGAAGTTTCAAAGCCAACTCCCAATCCCTACCTAATTTAACTAGGTAGGTAGCTAGTGAATTCGCGCAAACATGAAAATGACCTTTTTATGGTGGCAGGCAAATTTTTATTTTTATTTTTTTGTTAGGATAGAACATTCAATGACCGTTCAATATCTCTATATCATTTTTGAATATAAGACTAATCTGAATTTCAATAAGGTATGATCACAAGAGTGATAAAACTCTCCACTGAGTTTTAAAGTAACCACATACCTAGAGACTTGAATTCAAGACCTCTAGTTAAATTAGAACAATCTGGTGCCAGATGATGATGGCTGATAAATTTGTATGAGAAGAATTTGGGCTTTTCTTCTGCTTTTCTCTACTCCCTCATGCAGCAAGAACTAGCTGCCTAGTTATTAGGTGGTTTCATGCAAGAATTTCTTCTGATTAAATAATATGGAATTAAAACAAGTTACTGAATGTAAAGCCTTCAGTTCAATATCGAGTCATTTTCAGAATTAAAAGATTTCAAGTTTGTATTCCAATCTGGCTAAATAAACAAAAATTACAAGATCTAACAATACATCTTGTTGTTAAGTGCCACCACTCTTGGGGGTGGTTTGAGTGGGATGATAGAACAATTAGCTTCGAAGTATGCACGTATGTTTTCGGCCCTAGACTTACATATAAAGGCGGAAGAGAAAGAAAAAGATGTTATATTGGATGTGCAATTTTGGAGATGACGGTAGTACCAGTCACCAATACGAGTCATTCTCCACCAAAGACAAGCTGCAGCAATCATAAACATTGATGGACAAGATATACTCGATTCCTATGACTAGTGGGGCATTAAATACTATCCTTTATATTGCAAAGCATAATGTATCCCTCTCACCAGAAATTAACCAAAAAAAAAAAAAGATTCCTCTTATGAGAAGTTGAAAGGCACAAGATTAATCAAGATCAACCACATTTTTATTCGCAGAATCCATGATGGAGTGTTCTTCAAAACGCCAAGTTTATCACCGCCAACAAGTTAAAGGAATAAGGAGTCAGCGTCTTTGATTGAGAAATAGAACCCCGGTGATTACAAGTGATTCTGTTCCATTGCTTCGAAAGCCAAAATACATCTCAGTGAGGCATAGGGCCAAGTGTAAAAGTTAAAAAATAAAATAAAATTGTAGGCTGTTTAACGGGTAGTTTTGATATGTTATGGGTCTCTCAAGAGCCTATCTACCAAATAAACCTTTGGAACCCAGGTTCATGGTTCCAATGGAATGGTCGAAAGAGGAACATTATCATTGTGAATGTATTGATCATCACATATATCAGGCACATAATTATCCAACTTTGATTATCACTGATATGACAATGAAGCATCAGGAAATAGAATGGTATGGTATAGTATCTGAACTCGATCAATGGAGCAGGAATTAGGACTGCAGCTGTAGCTAAGAAATATGCCAACATCCACATTTTCCGTCGAACTTTGCCTGCCAATAAATGATAAACGCAAGGTTTCAAAATGGAGTTGAAACAATCAAAAAATTAAAATAATGAAAAGAGATATACTAACCTAATATATTGAAGATGGAAAACCATGAATAAACATAAAATAGAACCAAAAGGTACTTCATTGACCAACAAGCATTAATGACCTTCCGCCAAAGATAGAAGGGATAATGCCGATTGTCAGCAAGAAGATAGGGATGTGCTATACTGCAAAATTAGTGGTCAACAATATAATGAAATAGTGAGAGAGTAAAGAATATGAAAATAGAAGAATTATCAACATACAAGACCAAGTGTGTGATTGTATGACTTCTCATATGAAGAATTATCCACATTCAAAACCAAGTGTGTGATGTACGACTTCCTTTCCTCTCGGTCGAAAAAAATACTTCTTAGAGAGTTTGTGGAATTGTATCACGTGAAAAAAGAAATATCTGTTTCATCTTGCTCAGCACGTAATACAGGAATCTGAACCGACCTGAAAAAATGCACAGAGAGGAAGCCAGCAGTAAGAGCAACAAGCCATTGATAAAAACTAAGGGGTCTCTTCTTCCACCATGATTGGAACAGATCTGCACCGTGACCTAAAGAGAAATGCAGAGGAGCCGTTGCCAGAGTAGAAACCAGACTAAAATACATTATCTGTGCAAAATGTGGTGAAACTGCATGAGCTTCCTTTGCACCTATAAAATCAGGAAACAGAATGAGACAAAGACTTCACACATCAAACCAAGCATGAAAATATGAGTAGTACCGAGAACTAAACTCCCATTCCAATGGACAAAAGCAACAAAGGCCACCAATACCACAAAGAAGGGGCTAAAGGATATCAGAAGTTGCCACTTCATATGCCATGAGGCCAAACAGATTTCCTGAAGCTCATCAAGAAAACCTGAAAAACAACATCAAATGATGTAATCATAGCATTGAGAATGAATATACCACAAGGTGGCCAAGACAAACCAAGTTGGCAAGCTCATTATTCCAGGACCACAAGAGATGGGAGATGGTATTTGCAGAGTACAACTTGGCAAAAATTCACGAATTGCAAAAGCTCAAATCATATGGAACAAGACCTGAAGATTGGGCTGTTGAGGAGCCGCTTGTGGTGATTGTTGAATATTTGCTGGCATCCAAAACATCATTGGGCTTTCTTCTTCTCATATTTGAGCCTGCTGTAATAGAACTATGGGGCATTAACCAACCATTTTTTTTGCCTGATTCATTTAATTCATCCACTTTCACATTTTTTCTTTGATGAGCCAGAGTAATATCAATAATCCCAGTGCATACAACAAAAAGCATCCATATAATATTTGTTTGCCGAATGAAAACTGCAAAGGCCCCAAGCTGTACCAAAAACAGTATGAAAAAAATTGATAAGTTACAAAGTAATGTTAAAATTTTTTATGATAAATCTTTAGAGAAACACTTCTGTTGCGTTTTCAGACATAATATGCCAGTTGCTGACACTGTCCTATAAATTACAGTTTCCAATGCATAATATGTAAATGTAGTCTAAAATTCACTTTTTTCTCCATTCAAGTTACTTCACATCATTTCTCAATCAACCCTTCCAATTTAAAAGTATTGTTTCTACGGCAGCATCTAAAACCAGCTAAAAAGCAAGACAGCAAGACCTCAAGGTTATTGAAGCAATTCAAGGGAAAGTCACGGTAACTAGGTCTCCACTTGAGATGTTCAGGTCCTCAGACAACAAAAAGAGAGTTTCAACACCTCAGAGTTAAAAAGGATCTCCAATGAGTAATTGAACAAAATCTAGACAAAGGAACATAAAATTATGAGGAAAACATCAATGAGGAAGCTGAAATGTTAGGTTGAATTTACTTGGCCCAGGGCATCATAACTTGAACATTCTTTCAGGGACTGGTCATTCAAGTTTAGCCCGTGATAGATTTCTAGTGATGGAGAAACATGAATTGTTATCCATTATTGCTAGTGGGCAACCGAAAAGTTTAAGAAGCATCTGCGATTGTAACGCTGAAGTTGAGGTTTCAATGACAGGTTGTAAACACAACACTTCTGACTAAAGTCCCTCAAAATTAATATAGGTCTAAGGAGTGACAGAATACCCTATTGCAAACCAAAGAATTAAACAAAGGAATCAAGCACTATCTCTTAAGTTATATCTGGAAAAACAAGAACATAAATTGCTGTTAAGAAGACAATTGAGATAAGTCCATTACCAATGCACTGAAATAGTATTTCTTCTTCAAGCATGCAAGATACATAGCAAGCACTGCAGTAAGTGATGCAACATCAGTATAGTAAAGAAAAGTGAAGAACCAATGGAGGGGATACAGGGCTAGAACCACAGCATGAAATGTTGCTTTTCTTTTATCAAGAGTCGGTCTCAAGTGTGTGATTATCTCATACACGATAATGCTGCAAAATACTGCCAAAACACCATTTACAGAACGAAGCATTGCAGTGGAACACACTTCAGAAAACGAGGACACCAATTGCACAAGCAACATGCCTGGAAACAAACAAGCAACATGGGCAAGTGAAAGATAGTACCTGCAAGAGTTTTGCATTGCATTCATCAACTTCTCTAACTACATAACTTATCTAACAGGACAAAAGGTATGTTTGGAATTGCTATTGCCAACAGCAACTTGTGGGCAAAAAATTAGAAGAAACCGCATTTGCTAATTGATATATTTTTCTAACATGAGTTTTGTGAGCCACAACTTGATTTAGAAAAAAAAAAAAAAAAATCATATTTGAAGTTCTAGCAAATATCTATTGAATTAATTTGACAATGAACCAAACTACTTTTATGGATAGCTAAAAACATTCATAAAACCTAAAAATGTTATAGTTTAACAAACAAATATAGCTTTTTACAGTAGCAAGAAACGCGCTCCAAGTTGCACTATCTTTTCAAAAATAAAATTGAATTGTTGTAACATTTTCCAATAAAAAAACCACTCTATATTCGCTTTTGGTGACTGAATGGATAATACTTCTCAGATCAAACAGGTAAACTGAATAGAACAATCAACTCTAATTAACAATGTCCATATAAATAAAGAATCAGAAAAGACACTTCTTTTTTCAATTGGGATGAGGCAGAAAGCATTTATACAATCCAGGAGGAGTAGTAATCATGGGATCCCAACTCCAGAAATTGCCCTTGCAGTACCGCTGAGTTTGAGGTATGTGGAATATCTCATCCTGCACATAATGGGATTATATTAAAACATCAAAAGGAAGGAGGAAAAAGGAAAGAACTTATACCTTCAGTTATAAAAAATGGTTACCATGTAAGGGTCACGCACTATTCGATTGACAAGTAAAGAAATGGGAATCACCCATAAGCTCACTATCACTGCCACTGCTACTCTACCCATCTTTCTTTCTATTTTAGCAGGGTTTAACAATTGCAGGGAATTGCAAGATCTAACATAAATACGTAATTCTCTGTTTAGACAATGCGGAACGAGCAATCGGAGGCGGAAGGAAGTAGCCCTGCCAGATGAACAGGGAGAAGTGGGGTTTCTTTTTTTTAGCAACGAACAAGGAGAAGTTAAACAATGTCCTATAAGCGACTGTTTTCAGGTCCAGGAACAGAAAGGTCCAACAATCTGTCAAATTGGCCTAGAAGGTCCAGAAGTGACGATTAGTTGAAGCCCAAGAATCAGCCACTAAACTTTTGAACTTACTTGACAATTATGCTTGCACAAATATGAAAAATACATAGCGCCTTCTCCAAGTGACTTAGAGGCGCCGTAGTTATTACAAAAAATTTTATATAACATTAATTAAATTTTATATGTAAATTATATATATCTTTATGTAATATAAGAAGAGTTATATATATTTTTGATAACTTTTACATATTATAATGATAAAATTGTATACTAACATATAAATAATTTAAATTACATAATAAAATTAACAATACATAAATTGTTTTAAATCAAATGTAACTAAATAATCTCTAAACGTAACTAATAAATATAAAAATAATTATATTTTATTATAAATTTTATATAATATTATCAAATTTTATAAGTAACTTGTGCATCGTTTTCTGTAATATAAAAAAAAAGTTATATGTCTTTACGTAATATGAAAAAAATTATATATATTTGACAACTTTTTACATATTATATTAATAAAAGTACATCCTGATAATATATAAATTTATTCAATTCAATTAAGAATATGTAAATTTGTTCAATTTAAAATGTAGCTAAATAATCTATAAATGTAGCTACAAAATATATACAAAAAACATATTCAATGAATTTTATATAATATTACCAAATTTTATATATAACATATACATCGTTCACATAAAATAAAAATTAAATTCAAAATGTAACTGAGTAATTTATAAACTTAACTAATAAACATATATAAAAAAAAATTAGATATTGCTATGAAGTTTATATAATACTATCAAATTTTATATGTAATTTATACATATATTCATGTAATATAAAAAAGTTATATATATTTTGATAAATTTTTACATATTATTGATTGGATAAAAAATCAAAGTACTGAAATAAATTTTGAGATATTTAAATATAAGGCAATCTAGAATTTTTCAACACGTAATAAAATAAAATAATATTATAAAAATTTAATACAAAAAAAATTTAAATTGAATTTTTAAATAAATAAAATAAATTTTATATTAACGAGATTTGAAAACTTGTGTTTACTTTTTGATAATTTCATTTATACCACCAGACTAGCTCATTAGTTCATAATCAAAATTAAATGTTGGGTTTTTCATAAATTAACTAGTGATGAATTGAAATTTCGTGAACAAATTGTTACTTTAATTATTACTGTTATTATTTATTTTTATGACAGATGTACTGAAATTAAAAGTTGATTTGTTTAGTAAGGGAACGAGAAAAAGGGAAGAGCATGCACATTAATTTGAAGAGACACCTAAATATAAATAATCTCAACTTAGTATTAATGATATTTTAGTAATCATTCTCTTTGATTTGGTGTAGGCAATGAAAAGCAACCAGGATTATAATGTAGAGAAATTGGATAACGTAAGCATTTCTCTATAAGATTAACATAATTATGACATGATCTTATAATCTTTTAATAGTGTTAATTACTTTTAATTATTAAATCAAGATTAAAGGAAATTGTGCAGATTGATCAAAGAATATCAACATCAACATCAAATTCTCTAATCAATTTCTTAATTTCATATGAACTTTTTGAGCCTACCAACATGTGGACGTTCTATTTGGATTCTCTTATCCTTTAAAAAACAATATGAGATAAATTTGTTTTCTAGGCACCCAATTAAAATACGAATAGAAATGTCCCCCACAACATTTTGTAGGCCCCATTGGACTTGAAACTTCCATTAGGAACAGTCCATAAATTTCTGATTTAAATGTGGTGTTAAGATTCTCTGAAGGCCATATGTGATCAGAACCTCACTAGAATTTCCCATGCACCTTCTTGCTTCCTTCTTGGTTTGGCTTCTTCTCTTTCTTGTAATGTTTGCCCTCCCCTACATATGACTCTGTTTGTGGCCTTTGTAACAACTTAATAGAATACAGTATGATAGAATTTGGGATAGAGATGGCAATTTCTCATCGCCCAATTCGATTTGATTTAATTAAAAAACACATAAATTTTTGCATTCAATATAATTTAATTCAAGTTCAATCCGTAAATTGATCTAATCTTAACTTGATTAGTGAATCAACTCAAATAATTAAAAGATTTAAATTTAATTTAAAAATTAAAAATATTTTATATTTTCAGTTTGATATAAATTTTATTTAATTATTTATTTTCATTATATATAGTCATTTACTTAAAAAAATAAATTATATTTAATTTATTAAGTATTTAAATAAAATAAAAAATGTCAATTAAGTTATCTTTTATGGAAATATTGACTTAACAAAACAAATTTAAATAAAACTATTTTTTAATAAATTGTAAAAATATCACATAAATAATAAAGAATTTAAATGAACATTTAAAAAATGAATAATAAATTATTGATTTGATCTAAAATATTATTTTTT